>CANIUD010000296.1:0-135000 GCA_947470075.1 Closterium sp. Yama58-4 | reverse complement strand
TTTTATAGACTATACGACATACTTGGGAGCTTAGTCACAAACGTCACGTCACGATTCTTCGTTTGCCCAACATGAACCGCGAGATGCTGAGAGCAACGCGTCGTGGACTTTAGTTGGTCATTTACAATTTGGTGTACGGGTACATATGCTTACGCGACCGTTGGGTTGGAGGCCCAATGTACGGGCATATGGATTTTTTTTTTTGGCTGCTCGATTATCTAAATGTATTAACTCTCCCTCTTAATTATGATGCCTATCATATAATGTAAGCACTCTTTTAGAACGTCGTGATTAAAAAAAAAAAAAAAAAAAAAAACAACAACAACAACAACAACAACAACAACAACAACAACAACAACAACAACAACAACAACAACAACAACAACAACAACAACAACAATAACAAAACAAAGTTACCATCATGCACGCGCCATTTGGAATATGATACTGTACTCACTCCTTTGGTTCTTGCGTTTCCTGCCTATCAAGATAAGCGTCATCCGGGATTTTGTCGTCATCGAGAAGCCCATAGCTGTCAGTATGTTCCTCCTGAATGTGGACTACAGGAAGCCCACTCACCATCAACTTCTTAGCAAAAATATCATCATTCAACTTCTGCACTGTGTTATAGTCATGGCTCATGTACACCAGGTCGGCAAGGCGTTTCGGTCCAATGTGATTACGACGAGTTGTATAGATTGACTCCCAAACGGCCTACTTCGTATCACTAGTGGAAGCAGAGACGCATTGTTTGAGGACTCTCCTCGCAAGCTTGGAGAGGTGGGGCATGTCGGTGAAATTGAATTTACACCAATGCGCCGAATCCAAGAACCTAGCTTTGATGAGTTTATGATAATCACGTGGTTTCTGCTCCCCATTTTTTCCCTTCCCCCTCATGTAAGTCAAGACCTATTTTTTTACGATTGTTGCGAGTGATGCCATCACCCTTCCCACATGCACACATTCACCTTTGTGCAATTGCAAATGAATCCTTTCAAGACCTTCGCACACTCCACGCTCGCTCCAAATATTGACTCGCATTGGCTGCGTTCTGTAGGCATTTCCCTTGGGAGGGAGGTGGGGGGGCGAAGGGAAATGACGAGGGTTTCGAAGCAGTTTTCTCTTGGAATTCCCCCCCCCCCCTCCCACTACAACCGAAAGTCGGAAATTCCGGCTGCTCGGTGCGAAGCTGCTGAAGGTAAATGACGAAAAAACAGCCACAATTTCCACTGCACAGAAGTTGGGTAGTTAGAGCTGTGCGAGATCAAAAAAAGGGTTGAAGTTTAGAGAAGGGTAACCACACGGAAAAAAAAATGACCCCAAGCAATCCCACATGCAATACACAAACCTTGCTGATGGCTTGTGTTTTTTTACGTGTTAGTGTGCTGCGTCCCGGTTTGGGCAACTCGAGGGAGGGGTTGTTTGCTTTCTGGGGTTCATGTGTGGTGTTTCCTAACCAAGCGCCTCCCTCCCCCCTCCGTCTCACATCCTGGGCAAGAGCAGTTTTCAAAAGGCGGGGCGAATGAGGCAAATTTTGCCAGAGAAGGAAGGTGGGGAGGGGAAATAGGCAGCTTCCCGCGACCTCATATCCGCGAGGGTAAATGGCTGTTTTGTTGTCATTTACCTTCGTTTACGTTCTGAGGGTAAATGGGAGGCTCGGATCCATTTTCCGGGCTGACCGTTCTTTTGATAATAAAAACGCAGTTGGGGGAAGGTTCCTATTTACCCCCCCCCCCCCCTCTCCTCTGTCGTGCCTGCAGAACGCCGCCATTGGTTTGGGGGGTACATAATCCGTCCGACCATGTGAAGCTCGTAGTTGATGTCATTGTTCCACAGATCCCGCACGATATCGATCACATCCTCGTTCTCCTCCTTAGTCAACTACTTACACGCCTTCTTGACCACATCCTCCACGACGAACATTTTGGCATAGATAAAGCCCTTCACCTCCTGGTTGTCGTCAACATTCCGTAGCACCATGTAGATACTAATACCATCCAGCATTGTCCCAACACGCGCCCGGAACGCTTTGTCGATATTGGTATCCCATGCGTCCTCCATTTTTTGCTTTCCCTTGAAGTACTCCTTCCAATCCTCGCTCAACACCAGCTTGTCGAGAATTTCACGCACTTCAAACAGACATTCAATGTCGATGTAGTTTGTTCCGAAACGGGTGCCCGCAGGTTTCAAGATTTGTAGCACCTTCTCCTTTCGAAGAACCCTCATAATCCAGTACACGTTCTTCAGCGTCGTAATTAGCTGCAGCGTCGATGATATCTTTGGCCCTATCGAGTTGGCCAATGTCCATCATTAGATTGAGAGAATGCGCAGCCCAACAAATCCAATGAACTTTTGGGTAGTCGAGGGCGATGATGCTGACAGCGTTGGCATTCGTGGATGCACCATCCATCAGCAGGCCAACTACGTCCTCCGTTCCCACCATGACCATTTCTGTCTTCAAGTGGCCATCAAAGAATTCTGCTCCCTTCTTCTCCATGACGTAATGCACCCCAAAAACAAATACAGGCGGAACCGTATTGATAGCCAGAAAGTCCAGCTATGGACGACCGCTGTCGGTCCAACCATCACGTTATGCACACCCCAACATCCTTCCACGGATCCTTCACCTTCTTCAAGCCGTGTCGGTGTTCGCCGTGCACTCCTCCAACAACGTTTCCATTGTAAGCCGTCGTCCAAGCGACGTAAATCCCGTACCGGCAGCAGCAATGATGATGGGATGGCATCAGGCGCAACGTTTGACTGCGACGATCATGCTCCTCAACCTCCCTACTTCCATCATCTGCATCCGATTTAGTGGTGTTCGACACACCATCATGATTTTGTTTGGTTCAAGCTGAATCGTAGGCTTCAAAGGATTTTTTGGGGCTGACTAGCCTGACGGAATTTGGAAGGCGTGAGTGACGTTCCTGATTTCACCCATTTTGCTGTAAATGCTGCTAGCACAAAGCCCCAATTACAAGTTCATTCTCTTTCTCAGTTTTTGGCATTGATCTGTGTCCCAACTCCGAGTAAGCCCTTCACCATCGACTTGAAAGCATCGTGCTCCGCAACATTTGGTGGAATATGACACACGTAGAAAAATGTTGCAATGGCGAGTTGCGCACTCGCCGCGTCAACGGGCTTGAGGCGAATATCTACAAGCATACGTTGCATTGCCTGTCTCTTGAGCGCCATGCTGTGACTTTCTTATAAGTTGGAGCTACTCGCCACCGTGCCCGCCGACTTGGTGTTCTAGTAGACGATGTCGACAATGCATCTGACGTTTTCTGTTGCACTTTCTCGCGAGAATCAGAGCTAGATAGCAACCCTATCTAGAAACCTTCCTGTTTCTTACAATACACTTTGAAAAACGTCGTGCTCTTTTACTAACACACTAACAGAGCACAGGTCGTCGAAAACTTAATATATATATATATATATATTTGGAAACAGTTTTTCAATGGTTTTTTGGAGGGGGGTGGGGGGGGAGGGAAATTGGACCTGCACGGCGTACGTATACGTAAACGACATGTATGGCGTGAATGACCAACGTAGTCGTGGACTACACAAACTGGTGGGAGCAAAACTTGCACAACGCTCTTTTCCCCTTGCCTTTTTTGGAGTCCAATAATAATAACAAAGTTTTATTATATATAAGATGTTCTTGCATTTCTTCATACGTAATACCTCAGCTACATCGTGCTAACTATGCCCCTTAATGTCAGAATGTTGTATTTGTCTAGCCTGCAGTGGGGTACTCTATAGCGAGTACAGCCCAATCTAGGGTTTGCTATTTGTATCTCAACTGCTGCTAGTCCAAACCCTCTTTCTGTTTCTAAACTTTGCCTACTACTTCTGACATGCTATCAGAGCAGGTCGACCCTCCTGGGTCGATCCTGTGGGTGGGCCCGCCACCTAATGCTTCCGCTGCTGTCCTGCTTATCGCGCGCCTCGGGCGCGCGACGTTTTCTGCCTACTGCGCGCTCGCAAGGCGCGGCGTTTTTAGGGTTTCGGCGGTTTTCATCCCGCCGTGCGCTCGGGGCGCGCGGCGGTTTTCTGCCCGCCGTGCGCCCCGAGGCGCGCGGCGGTTTCCCACCGTCGAAGTGCCCCCCGTCGCCCGTCGAAGCGCCCTCCCCCCGTCGCCCGTCGAAGCGCCCCCGTCGCCCGTCGGAGCGCCCCCCGTCGCCCGCCAAAACGCCCCCGTCGCCCGTCGAAGCGCCCCTGGGACCCGCGCGCGGCCCGTACGGGCTGCGCCAGGCCCGCGCGCGGCCCGTACAGCCCGCGCGCGGCCCGTACGGGCGGCGCCAGGCCCGCGTGCGGCCCGTACGGGCTGCGCCAGGCCAGCGCGCGGCGCGGGCAGCCTGCGCGCGCCTCGTCCGTCCCCCTCTCGCCGTCCCCCGCGCTCCTGCCCCTATCCCACCCGTTTTAGGGTTTGGGGATGTGGAGTGTGGGGGTGGCGGGTGTGGGGGTGCCGGTTGTGTGCCCCGTCCCCTCCTTCTCCTCCTCCTCCGTCTCCCGCTGCTGCAGCTGCCGCTCAGGGGGGTGGTTGTGTGGGGAGCCGAAGGAGTGGTCCTAGGGGGGTGAAGGGGGAGTGGAGCTAGGGGCGCAGCAGGGGGTGTGTGTCGAGGGGTGTGGGACTGTTGGGGGAGGTTGAGCGGAGGTTGCCGTCGTGTCGTACGCAGCGCCTGTACTCCGGGGCACTCATTCCCGGTAGCTCAGAGAGCCGGTTGCGCCGTCGCCTGTGGGTCCGTTGCTCCTGCCGCGCATATTAGCCGCGGAGCCTGTTACTCCTGTACTCCGGGGCACTCATTCCCGGTAGCCACGTTGTCGCACCAGAGCCGTCTGTTGCCCGTGTGTCTGTCAGAGGTCCACTGGTGATCCCCGATTGATCCTAGGGGAGGGTTACAGGCACGTCGACCTGGGGGGTTATGGGCGCACTCACCCGCTACACAAACAAGCCCTTTTATCCCAGTGGTTAGTGGCTGGGATTCTGACATGGTATCAGAGCGAAGGTCTCGGGTTCGAATCCCGGTGTGTGCACCTCGGGCATCCCAGTGCGGGGGGGTGTCAGAGGTCCACTGGTGATCCCCGATTGATCCTAGGGGAGGGTTACAGGCACGTCGGCCTGGGGGGTTATGGGCGCACTCACCCGCTACACAAACAAGCCCTTTTATCCCAGTGGTTAGTGGCTGGGATTCTGACAGTGTCTGCATCTTCAGTCGTCGCCTCCTATCTACTCTCCTCTCACCAGCCCTCCTCCTCCTCACTTGCCCCCTGTGACTGCCTCTAGCTTTGCTCATAATTGTGAACCTTAAACTATTGCTTCTTGCTTGGTGAGTTGCGCACTCGTCGCGTCAACGTGCTTGAGGCGAATATCTACAAGCATACGTTGCATTGCCTGTCTCTTGAGCGCCATGCTGTGACTTTCTTATAAGTTGGAGCTACTCGCCACCGTGCCCGCCGACTTGGTGTTCTAGTAGACGATGTCGACAATGCATCTGACGTTTTCTGTTGCACTTTCTCGCGAGAATCAGAGCTAGATAGCAACCCTATCTAGAAACCTTCCTGTTTCTTACAATCCACTTTGAAAAACGTCGTGCTCTTTTACTAACACTCTAACAGAGCACAGGTCGTCGAAAACTTAACATATATATATATATATATATTTGGAAACAGTTTTTCAATGGTTTTTTGGAGGGGGGTGGGAGGGGAGGGAAATTGGACCTGCACGGCGTACGTATACGTAAACGACATGTATGGCGTGAATGACCAACGTAGTCGTGGACTACACAAACTGGTGGGAGCAAAACTTGCACAACGCTCTTTTCCCCTTGCCTTTTTTGGAGTCCAATAATAATAACAAAGTTTTATTATATATAAGATGTTCTTGCATTTCTTCATACGTAATACCTCAGCTACATCGTGCTAACTATGCCCCTTAAGCGCTGTCATCCGGTGGATAAGGGGTGGATGAAGCTATGGCGGTAGGCTTAATGTAGCGCGCTATGCTAGAATTGGCAGATTGTTACAGGAGAAACCCTGAACACTAATAGGCGCAATGAGGGTATGCGGTGGAACGAGAGGGTGGATGGTGGAATGAGAGATCCAACGAGAGTAGATGGCCGAATGAGAGACGAAAGGACGTTAGATGGTCGAATGAGAGGCGCAATGAGGATAGATGGTAAAATGAGAGGCCAAAGGAGGTTAGACCGCAAAATGAGAAGCAAAAGGAGGTTATACGACAGAATGAGAGGCGAAACGAGAGTATACGCCAGAATGAGAGGCGCTACGTGGGTAGGTAGTCCGAAAGAGAGGCGAAAGGAGGCGTTTGACGGTCGAATGAGAGGCAACGAAGTGTCAAACATATATGTGTGTTATTATTGTTCTTGGTAGGCTGTAGTGGGGTAGATAGTATGAGGTACATTTTCCTAGGGTTACCTTTTGTACCAAACTCCTCGATAGTCAACTTCAACCTTGCCTAGCTATCTCGACATGGCATCTAGAGCAGGTTCTTAGGACCTAAGTTTAAGGGCCCACCAGTTACTAAGTTACCTCACCAACGGCCTGCCTACCTGCCTTGCCTGTTTGTCTGCCTAGCCTGCTGCCCGCGCGCGCCTCGGCTGCGCGCGCACGCTTTTTTTTTTTTTAGCGCGCACTGCTGCTGCCAGCCGCGTCGCGCCCCGTAGGTCGCTCGCGCAGCCCGCCCTGAGCTCGCGCAGCCCGCGCGCGGCCCGCAGCTGCCCTGCGCACCGTCCGTGCAGCCCGCGCCGAGCCCGCACGGCCCGCACTGAGCCCGCGCAGCCCGCGCGAAGCCCGCACAGCCCGCGCGCAGCCCGCGCGCAGCCCGCACGCAGCCCGCGCGCACGCGGCCCGCGCACCGCCCGCGCAGCTCGCGTCGCGCCCCGCCAGCCCGCGCGCGGCCCGTCACTGCTCTGCGTGCTGCCTTACCTACTCGCGCTGCGCCTGTACCAACTGCCTGCCTGCCTTGAGCGCCTGTCTGCCTTGAGCGCCTGCTACAGTTGCCTGATGCCTGAGCTTGCAGTCTTTGCCTGCTGCCTGAGCCTATATGGCAGCAAGAATATAATCATAGTCCAGATCAAAGATAGGCACATCACGCCTAAGCAGCTCTGCCCAGTTGGGGAACTCAGTAGCATCAGGATACTTGGCGCGCCAGGCGTCACTAAGCCTAGCGAAACAGCGGTACTCAGTGTGAAAACCGTTGCAGGGGCGACCCTTGCGGGGGCCAGTACGAATGACATAGGGGCAGCGGTCAGAACCCCGAGTCGCCCCACGCCCAGCATACCAGTCATTGAGCTGTTGGGAGGTGAAAGGGGGACGCTGCTGCTGCTGCTGTGGCTGCTGCTGCTGCTGCTGCTGCTGCTGCTGGCCACTAGTGGGGCCACCCTTCCGGCCAGATCCACCCCCGCTCCCACCTCCACCGCCACTGCCGCTGCCTCCTCCCCCACCACCTCCGCTGCCGCCTCCACCGCCCCCGGTCCTGCCGCCACCCCACCCACCGCCTCCACCCCCACGTCCACCCCCACCACCTCTCGCCCCCCCGCGCCACTCTTTCTAACTCTAGGTCCTCCCTAGGTAGACCCCTTCCCCGCTGTGAGGATCTGGTTCAGGAAAGATTGAACTATTGAATGATGCACCTGGGTACAAGGCGAGGCTATATATAGGCTCGACACAAAGGCAGTAACCCTGGTGTTACTAGAAGGTTCCGCGGGTCGCGAAGCATCCCGAACGGGTCCTTCCCGAATTCGGTAGAAGGCAATTCGGTGGCAACCGAAAAGCCTAGAATTCGGTGCACTCAACCTAGTTCGGTGCCTATAACTATAATAAATATAGTAAAGCAACGAACCTAGGAAATCTAGCAAAAGCAAGCAAAATAAAGCAAAGCTAAGCTAGATAATGCATAATAAAGCATAATCAAGCTAGTAAATCATAGCAAAGCCGTCGTACTCTCACACGTCCCCCCTCAAAGCTGGGTGGCGTGAGATACACCCTGCTTGACAAGATAATCCTTGAGAGCACGGCGTGCGTTGCCCATATCAGCTTCTGCAACCCAACTGTCCTCCGACGGGTCGTATCCCTTCCAACGTATCAGGAACTCGAGCGTGTTGCCGCGTCTGCGTCGATGAGCGAGAACTCGTTCCACCTCGTACTCTGGTTCATCCTGTACAAGAACAGGTGGTGGTGGCGGTAGCTGTCGTCCTGTGAACTGCTGGTTGGGGTCCTTGTAGGGCTTCAGTAGCTGAACATGGAAAGCGTTGTGAAGCTTCCACGTAGTAGGTAAGCGCAAGCGGAATGTAACTGGTGTCACCATTGCCTCAACGCGAAAAGGACCACAGAAGCGAGGCCGGAGCTTGGACGGAATGTGGAATAAGTCCAGATGCGTGTGTCGAGAAGCACCTGATCTCCGACTGCTACTGAGTGATCTCGTCGCTGTCGATCGGCATACTGCTTCTGGGAGTTCTGCATCGTGGTGAGACGTCGCCGAGTCTTCTCCCATAGCTGCTGCATGGTGGTGACGAAGTCGTGTGCGGCTTGGACGTGTGCCGGTGTAGTTGGCTGCTGTGGTGTGAGTGGTTCCCGTCCATAGCACAGGAAGAATGGAGATTTCCCTGTGGCCGCATGTGAAGCGTTGTTGTAAGCGAACTCAAGCGTCGGTAACTGTAGATCCCAGTGGCTGATGTCGTCCTTGCAAGCTGTGCGCAGTAACTGTTCAACCACCTGATTGAGTCGCTCAGTCTGTCCGTCAGTCTGGGGGTGGTACGCTGAAGACATCGCAAGCTTAGTCCCCAACAGTCCCATGAGTTCCCTCCAGAACTTACTAGTGAACTTTGGGTCTCTGTCTGAGATGAGTGTAGCGGGGATGCCGTGAATGGTGATGATGCGGTCGAAGAAGAGGCGAGCAGTTGCTTCAGCAGTAGCTGTGGCGTTGGTCGGTATGAAGTGACCCATTTTAGAGAACTTATCGATCACTACGAGGATGGAATCATGTCCCCGTGAGGTCGAGGGAAGTCCTGTGATGAAGTCGAGGCTAACGACCTGCCATGGCTGCTCCGGTACGGGTAGAGGCTGAAGTATGTCAGAAATAACTGAGCAGGAATGAATAAACTAGAACAGAGTTTGGTACAAGTAGTAAACCCTAACTTTGTGTACCCCCTAAGGTGTAACCCACTACAGCCTAGACAATATAAACATGCAATGTTTGACACACCCCCATAGGCGCAGTGGGAGACAACCACAGGGTCACAAGACCAGTCAAAGCAAAGTAAAGCAAGCTCAGGGTGGATCTCAAGGATTCCACACAAATTCCGAGCACAAGCAAGTGGTCTCAAGACCAGTTCACATGCAGGTTTATAACAAAGCAAGAGATACAGTGATCACAACCTAGCAAAAGTAAACAAGTAGGCATATATATATAGTGATCACAGTACAAGCAAGGTCAAGAGGTAAGCAAGTGAGGCCCAGTAGGTACAAGGCCTAGTAGAGTGCAAAAGCGCTGATGGTCACAAGGCTGAAGCGCCTTGGTGAACACATCAGCAGTGTTGGCCTCCGTGGCCACGTAACGCAGACAAAGCTGACCACGCTGCTGCAGCTCTCGAGCAAGGAAGTACCGCAGAGCGATGTGCTTCGTTCTGTGCTCCAGTCTGTGCTCCTCACACAAGGCAATGGCAGCCTTGTTGTCAACGTACAGCACTGGAGGAGAACGAGGCCGCTCTCCGAGGTCGGTCAGCAGGTAGGTCAGCCAGCGTAGCTCCTGAGCAGCCATGGCTGTGGCGTAGATCTCAGCCTCACAACTGGAGCTGAGAACAGAAGAAGAGCGAGTAGAACGCCAAGAAACTGAGCCAGAGCCAAGGCTGAAGGTGTAACCCTGGGACGACCGCTGAGTAGCCTGGTCGTCTGCCCAAGAAGCGTCTGAGTGCCCTGTGAGAACAACCCGGTCTCGCCCTCCAAGCACAAGCCCCATGCCCGACGTACTGCACAAGTAGCGCAACACCCTCTTAGCAGCATCCATGTGCTCCTTCCGGTGACGGCCAGGAGCGACATAGCGTGCTAGGATGCTAAGAGGGTATGCAAGGTCAGGTCGAGTGCAGGTCATCAGGTACATGAGGCAGCCCACAAGCTCTGGATACGGGCCACTCGGCTCTACGGACTCATCCGAAGGCAGAGCTGAGAGCGAGTGACCGGTAGGCAGAGGAGTGGACTGAGGCGAGGAGTACGTGAAGCGGAAGCGCTGGAGAACCTGCTGCACCATGTGTGACTGAGTCAGGGTGATGGTGCGCCGCGCTCTGTCCCGGGTGATCCGCAAGCCAAGATAGCTCGTCAGCTCACCCAGGTCTGTGCACGTGTGTCTCCTCTGCAGCTCCGACTTCACGTGAGCGAGTGCCGCGGTGTCAGCAGTGGCAAAGACCAAGTCGTCGACGTACACGAGGATGTAGAACGGCGGCAGCGAGGTGTCGGTGCGTAGAAACAGCGACGGGTCAGCAGTAGAGGGAGCAAACCCAAGAGCCGCAAGTGTCGTCCTCAGTGTGTCGTGCCACTCACGTGGTGCCTGGCGGAGACCGTAGACCGGCCGCTGAAGCCTCCACTGGGTGCCAGGAGGAAATGACCCAGTGAAGCCAGGGGGGCGGCGCAGCCAGATCTCCTCGTGCAGGCTGCCCTGCAAGAAAGCAGTGCTGAAGTCAAGAGAGTGAAGCTCGTAGTCGCGGTGAGCGGCTATGTGCAGCAGCACCCGAAGAGTAGTCATCTTCGGGGTGGGGGAGAAGGTCTGAAAGAAGTCTACTCCCTCTCGCTGACTGAAGCCTCGAGCCACGTAGCGCGCCTTGAAGACAGGTGGAGAACCCGGCGGCCGCTTCACCCTGAAAATCCACATGCCACTGACGATGTTCGCCCCAGGAGGGGGAACCTCGTCTACGTAGGTGCCTGTGGACTTCCAGGAGGCCATCTCTGCGTCCATGGCTGTCTGCCACTGAGAGGAGTAGGGACCCGCTATCGCCTCAGCGTAAGAGCGTGGGGTCGGGATGTCTGGTGCATCCGGGTCTCCCTCAGGGGCAACTAGCAAGGACACGAGACGGGGCAAAGCAGCAGCAAGGCAGTGGAACTCCTCCTGTCTGTCCTCAAGGACGTCCGTGCCGAGGGCACACTCACCCCCGACGGACGGAGGACAGGCAGACGCAGACTCAGACCTAGCGACAAGGCTGGCAGCGTAGTCTAGGCGACAGCGAGCAGCAAAGTCAACCAACTCAGCGACCAGAGCAGACGCAGCAGAGGACTCAAAGGTCGGGTCAGTGACAACTGTAGCGAGGAGACGCGTAACAGTGGGACTGGCAGCACGACGGGAGTCAGACTCCGGGTCAGGAAGAGTAGGAAGAGAGGACGCAGGAGGAGACGGCAGCGGGACACGCTGCGGAGCAGTGGAGGGACGCAGAGTCATGTAGTGAGTGCCAGGGACAGGAGGAGGACGCTCACGTGGGACACGACGACCAGTGCGAGCAGTACGAACAGGCGACGCAGGACGAGACTCAGGCTCACGACGCTCTGTAAGACCTCCTGTGGGACCAGCGTAAGGGGAGGGAGCAGGGAGAGGCGAGACAGGCGGTAACTGTGACTGCGGCTGGACAGGCAGAGGACACTCGACGGAGGGAGGAGGACACGGAGGAGGAGCCTGACCAAGAACCTGCTGAAGGAGCGGTACGAAGTACGGTCGCGGCCGCGCAGCGTCTCCAGAAGCAGCAGGGACACCAGTGGCAGCCCCAACGCCCGAGTCCTCAGCACCAGCAGCAGCTCCAACGCCCGAGTCCTCAGCACCAGCAGCAGCACCACCGGTCGGGTCCTCAGCACGAGCAGCAGCTCCAACGCCCGGGTCCTCAGCACCAGCAGCAGGGGCACTGGTCAGGTCCTCAGCACCAGCAGCAGCGCCACCGGTCGGGTCCTCAGCACCAGCAGCAGCTCCAACGCCCGGGTCCTCAGCACCAGCAGCAGCTCCAGTATCCGGGTCCTCAGCACCAGCAACAGCACCACCGCTCAGGTCCGCAGCACCAGGAGCACCACTACGAAGACTGCAGCGCCGCGTGTACCACTCGCGGATCACCTGAATGGGGGGGAGCTCCTGGGTAGGAGGGGAAGTACCAGGACGAGCTCCAGAAGCACCTCTCCGGAGGCGGCAGTACTCGAGGTACCTCTCCTGCAGCTGCTGGGAGGAGAGGGCTCCTCCAGATGGAGTACCCCCAGACTCAGCACCCCCAGACTCAGCACGTCCAAACTCAGCACCACCAGGCTCCGCACCTCCAGGCTCCGCACCTCCAGGCTCAGCACCCCCAGGCTCCGCACCTCCAGGCTCAGTACCTCCAGGCTCCGCACCTCCAGGCTCAGCACCCCCAGGCTCCGCACCTCCAGGCTCAGCACCCCCAGGCTCCGCACCTCCAGGCTCAGCACCCCCAGGCTCCGCACCTCCAGGCTCAGCACCCCCAGGCTCCGCACCCTCAGACGCAGCACTCCCAGGCTCAGCACCCCCAGACGCAGGACGCGAGTCAACAGCTACCTCGACAGGCTCACTCGGGTCTACCTGGGACACACCTGAGGGAGCGGCACCCTGAGGGGGGAGGGGGTCTGGTACCTCAGCACCTGGAGCGAGGAAGAGAGGCGGGGGGGGGAGCGGGGCAGTGCGGTAGGGGAAGAGGCGGTAGAAGGGGACGGACTCGTCAAAAGTGACGTCCTGAGAGGCCAGAACCCGGCGCGAGGTGACGTGGTAAAACTGCCATCCAGGCGCGTCGGGAACAAAGCCAAGAAAGACACAGGGAACAGCGCGACGCGAGAGCTTGTCCGCGGACGTGTCGCGGACAAAAGCTCGAGATCCCCAGACCCGGAAACGCGACGCATCGCCAACCTCTCCCGTCCACCGTAGAGTCGGGGAAGTCTCCGGCAAGGAGACACGGGGCCAGAGGTTGAGCTGATGCGCTGCGTACCGGACTGCAAACGGCCACAGAAAGTGGGGAGCAGCCGCATGGGTCAGGGAGGTACGAGCGACCTCCATGACTAAGCCAATGCGGCGCTCAGCAACCCCATTCTGCTGTGGAGAGGCCGGAAGCGTGTACGACTGCTCAATGCCGTGCTCAGCACAGTAGGCTGCCAAGAGGTCGGAGGCGAACTCACCACCCCTGTCAGAGTGCAAGCGCAGGACAGGAAAGTCCGAGTGAAAGCGCTCGCCTAGCTGGAGACGGGCTCGGCTGATCCAGGGGATCAAAACACCAGGGACGTCACCCTTGGCGCGCAAGGGGAAGACCGTGGTGTAGCGCGAGTAGTCGTCAACAACTATCAGGAAGTACCTCTCCTGACCCTGACCACGGACGCGGGCTGGGCCCCACACGTCCATGTGGAGCGTCTGCAGGGGAGCGGTCGTCGGGGGAAAGGAGGAGGAGTGAGGAGCGGCGCGCTGCCGCCCCTCGACACAGGGAATGCAGTCAGGAGCAGGGGAGTCAGGAAGGGGAGGGAGCACCCTGGGAAGACCAGCAACAAGGTCCCGTTTGTGCATGGCCCGCAGGCGCTGCACAGACGGGTGACCAAGGCGGTGGTGCCAGAGGACGGTGTCGTTCGCCAGAGAGCGACACGAGCAGGGGGCGGACAGCTGACCTGACGCTGACGCAGACGCAGCTACCTGAGGGGACTCAGTGGTCAGTGTGTACAGGTCAGACCCCGGCTCTCGAGTGAAAGTAGCCAGGTGGCGGCCCGTCCGAGCACACGTGCAGTGAGTCACACGCTCGTAGGCAGGGGTGAACTGGTGAACACCCGAGTCCTGGAGCGCACTACCTGCCACCAAGTTCGTGGAGAACGAGGGGAGGTAGAGACCTGAGAGCTTGCCGGACGGAACCGCTGGACACGGAAGGGTGGTGGAGGAGGTCGCAAGGACCGGACCCCCAGAGGGGTCAGCAAGAGAGACAGCAACCGGCCGAGCTAGAGGCTCAAGGACAGTGCGGTCACGAAAGAAAGAGCGAGAAGCACCTGAGTCAAGTGTGAAGGTGTGCAGTGCTGCAGTCGACTCAGTACCAGGGGGCACAGACGCAGAAGCACCTAGAGCAGCAGCTGCAGTAGTACCTGTGGAAGCAGACACACTAGCACCTAGAGCAGCAGCAGGGCTGGCCTGAATGCCCGGGTCGGGCGGAACACGCAAGTACTGAGCACCCTCTCCACTAATAGACATCGCATACATGGCAGTGAGAATAGCATCAAAGTCAAGTGCCCAAATATCAACACCCTTCCTGAGCAGATCAGCCCAGCGCGGCAGCTCACCCCCACCAGGAAACTGAGTGCGCCACGCATCGTTGAGGCGGGCGAAGCAGCGCTCCGTCTGGTGCGGCCCCCCACACGTCTGGCCAGTGCGGTCACCTGTACGAATAACGTACTGGCAGGTGACGCTGCGCCGCGCATACCACTCACGGGCGGCCTGAAGGGTCGGGGCAGGCTGCTGACTCTGACCGCCCGCCGGGCCTCCACGACCACCACCCCCTCCGCCTCCGCCCCGGCCACCTCCACCCCTGCCGCTGCCACGACCACCTCCGCCTCCGCTGCCACCTCCGCCCCTGTCACCACTCCCAACACCGCTGTCACCTCCACCACCGCCGCCACTAGCCTCTCCAGTCGCACCTCCACCGCCACCACCTCCACCCCCGCCTCCTCCGCCACCACCCCCACTCCTGCCACTCCTGCCCCTGCGTCGTCCGCCTGAAGCAGACGCAGCCCCGACCTTCTCAGCACCAAGGAGGTCGACAGCAGCAGCAGAGGCGACAGAGGGGAGGAGGGGGGAAGGGGAGCACCCCTCGAAGAAGGGGCCGCGGGGGTCGCCACGAGAGGTGCCTACAGCGACGATACTAGCCTCGGCTGCAAGCAGTTCCTTCTCGAGGAGGGCTATGGTGAGCTCAGTGGGGGAGCGAGAGAGGAACTGGTCCCTGACAGGGCGCAGAGAGTCAGGGAGGCGGGTGACAACGTGGTAGAGAGTGATCCAGAGCGGGGGGGGGTTGCTAGCGAGGAACTCATCAGGCATGGCAGCGCGAAAGCGAGCCTCACTAGTCTTAAGGTGGGTGATGAGGTCTGCGACAGTGTGAAAAGAGGCTAGGTCGGGGAACAGGTAGGGGAGAGTGAGGCGGCCTAGTGTGGCAGAAGCGGGTGAGGAGTAGCGGGCCACTACAGCTGTGTAGAGGTCCTTAGCAGTCTTGCACTGGCCGAAGTGCTCGCGCTCATCTAGCGGCAGGGAGTTGCGAATAGCAAAGCGAGCGTGCGCGTCACGGGTCTGCCACTGTGAGCGCTCAGTTGGGGGGGCAGTAGCGAGTGGGGCGGTCGCATGGCCGAGAGCGTGGTCGTACAGTGTAATATCTTCCTTGGCAGTGAGCTGTAGGAAAAGGTGCAGATCATCTAGCCAGGTTTCGAATTTGACCGGACGGCCCTCGGCGTCGAAAGCTAGAACAGGAGGACTAGCCATAGCGACAGCGGCAGTAGTAGAAGCAGTAAAGTCACTGAACAGGCGTGCGCAGGGTCAGCAGGGCCGGTGGGGCCTACGGACTGTAGTGGCGCACAAGCAGCAGTAGCAGGAAGTGTAGTAGTAGGATCTGCAGTGGTGCACAGGCGCAGCAGGCGGCAGCGAGAGCCGGCGTAGTAGGGGCGGGCTCAGCAGCGGTGATACGCGGGCGGCAGCGGGCGCAGCAGCGGCGGTGCGCGGGCGGCGGCGGGCTCAGCAGCGGCGGTGCGCGGGCGGCGGCGGGCTCAGCAGCGGCGGTGCGCGGGCGGCTGCGGGCTCAGCAGCGGCGGGCCGGGAGCAGTGCGGGCAGCGTGCGGGCCGGCGGCGGTCAGCGCACGAGCCGCGCAGGCTCAGCGCGGGCTGCGCGGGCTGCTCGCGGGCTGCGTAAGCGGGTCGCGGGCGGCTCGCGGGGGTTCGCGGGCAGGTCGCGGGCTGCTCGCGGGCAGTTCGCGGGCTGTGCGCGGGCTGCGCGGGCTGGTCGCGGGCTGCGCAGGCGGGTCGCGGGCTGTGCGCGGGCGGTTCGCGGGCTGTGAGCGCGGCGCGCTGTGCGGTTCGCGGGCGGCGTGACGGGGCCGATCGGGGCGCTAAGGGGCGACGCGACGGGGGCCGTGAGAGGCCGCTAGGGAAAAGAAAAAAATTTCGACGGGGCCGCAGGGCCGCTAGATCGTGCTAGATCGACGGGGCCAGCGGGGCCGGAAACAAGCGAAGGTAAGCAGGTAGGTAAGTCGGTGGGCCCTAAGAACAGTCCTAGCGAAGGACCTGCTCTGAAACCATGTCAGAAATAACTGAGCAGGAATGAATAAACTAGAACAGAGTTTGGTACAAGTAGTAAACCCTAACTTTGTGTACCCCCTAAGGTGTAACCCACTACAGCCTAGACAATATAAACATGCAATGTTTGACAAAGTAACCCTGCTTTCTTCTGCTTGCTACTCTTCATCCGCTGGCACGTGTCGCATGAGGTGACGAACTGCTGCACGTCTGCTGCCATCCGGGGCCAGTAGTAATACTTCGCTATTCCCACTAACGTCTTGTTGCTCCCAAAATGTCCCGCGTATGCCACGTCGTGGAACTCCTCCAGTAAGATCTGTCGGAGCGGGGCATAGTTCGGTACCCAAATCTTTCCCGATCCCTTTCTTACAGCTAAGTCATTCTCCCACTGTAACAGCTTCTGTTTCTCTGCTGTAGCGATATCTGCGTCCACGGAGTATCCATGTTGGAATAGACCCTTGAGTAGAGGGTTCATCCCGTCGAGCTGGATGCCTGCTACGTGACCGGGGCGGCTCAACGCGTCTGCTTTGTTGTGTAGCCCGGGCTTGTAGACGATGTCGTAGTGGAAGTGGGTTTCCAGGAAGTCCACCCACCGCACCTGTCGTCGTGAGAGTGTTCATCAGCTGCGACTTCAGGTATTTGAGGCTGCAGTGGTCAGTGTAAACTGTAGTCTTGGCTCCCTCTAGGTAACACCTCCACGCCTTGAAGGCTGTGACTATCGCTAAGGCTTCCTTGTCATGGATGGGGTAATTCAGTTCTGCTCCGTGTAGCTTCTTACTGAGGTAGGCGATGGGTTGCAAACCGCGTCCGTGATCCTGCATCAGTACTGCTCCAACTGCTTGGTCACTAGCGTCTGCTTCCACCACGTAGTCTCTGTCTGGATCCGGTAGGATGAGTACTGGTGCTGTAGTCAGTGCTGTCTGTAGCTGCTCCATGGCTTGCTGTTGAGGAGTATCCCAGTTATAGGGCGAAACCTTCTTCAGTAGGTTGGTCAGTGGCGCTGCTATCTTAGCGTACTGCGGCACGAACCTGTTGTAGTAGTTGGTGAAGCCTAGGAACTGCTGCAACTCCTTCACGTTCTCTGGAACTTTCCACTTCTTGACAGCTTCGATCTTCCGCGGGTCCACGTGTACGCCCTCGGCACTCACCATATGCCCGAGAAACTGCACCTTCTTCAGGGCGAAGTCGCTTTTCGACAGCTTCACGTAGAACTTGTTCTTCCGCAGGATCTCGAACACTTTCCGCAGATGCTCCACGTGCTCCTTCATGGTTTTGGAGTAGATCAATATGTCGTCCAGGTACACTACCACGCACTCGTCCAGCAGGGGCCGTAGGATGTGGTTCATCTCCGCTTGGAACGTCGCTGGTGCGTTGCAGAGTCCGAACGGCATCACTAAGTACTCGTAGGAGCCGTATCTGGTACGGAACGCCGTCTTGTGGATCGAGTTGTCCGCCATCTTGATCTGCTAGTAACCCGACCGTAGGTCCAGCTTCGAAAACACCGTCGCACCACGCAGTTCGTCTAGAAGATCATCTATGCGCGGTATGTGTCAGAATATTATGCTCTAGCCTGTAGTGGGGTGCTCTGTAGCGAGTACAACCCTTCTAGGGTTTGCTATTTGTACCCCCATTCTTGCTAGTTCATCCTCCTCTCTTTTGCCTATTTTCTTGACATGCTATCAGAGCAGGTCGATCCCTTTGGATCGATCCTGTGGGTGGGCTCACCACCTCGTTGCTTCCGCTGCAACTTCCGCTGCTACTCTATGTGCCGCACGCCCCGTGGCGTGCGGCAGTTTTTTCTTCCCGCCGTGCGCCCCGAGGCGCGCGGCGGTTTTCTGCCCGCCGTGCGCCCCGTGGCGCGCGGCGGTTCTCTGCCCGCTGTGCGCCCCGAGGCGCGCGGCGGGCTTCTGCCCCGTCACTCGACGCGTCGCCCCCGGGAGGCGTTGCGACGGGCGACGGGGACCCGCGCGTCGCCCCCCGTCGCCCGTCGTGGCCTGCGCGCGGCCCGTACAGCCGGCGTGCGGCCCGTACGGGCTGCGCCAGGCCTGCGCGCGGCCCGTACGGGCTGCGCCAGGCCCGCGCGCGGCCCGTACGGGAAGCGCCAGGCCCGCGCGCGGCTCGGGCCGCCTGCGCGCGGTTCGGGCGGCTATACCAGGCCCGTGGGCGGCCCGTTCCTCGCTGCCCCTGCCCTCCCCACTGTCCCCCGTGCTTCTACTGGCGCCCCACCCCTCCTACAGCCCGTTCTCCTGAATTAGGGTTTGGGGGTGAAGAGTGTGGGGGTGGCGGCTATGGGGGTGTCGGTTGTGAGTTCCTCCCCCTGCTCCTCCTCCTCCCTCGTCTCCCTCTGCTACAGCTGCCGCTGAGGGGGGTGGTGTGTGGGAGCCTAGGGTTTGGGGTTTAAGGGGGGTACCGTCGGAGTGGAGCTAGGGTTTGAAGCAGGGGTGTGTGTCGAGGGGTGTGGGACAGTTGGAGGAGGTTGAGCGGAGGTCGCCGTCGTGTCGTCCGCAGCGCCTGTATTCCGGGGGTCGATTAGCCACCGGTAGCTCAGAGAGCCGGTTGCGCCGTCGCCTGTGGGTCCGTTGCTCATTCCCGGTAGCCACGTTGTCGCACCAGAGCCGTCTGTTGCCCGTGTGTCTGCAGCTTCAGTCGTCGCCTCCTATCTACTCTCCTCTCGCCAGCCCTCCTCCTCCTCACTTGCCCCCCTGTGACTGCCTCTAGCTTTGCTCATAATTGTGAATCTTAAACTATTGCTTCTTGCTTGTGCTCAGAATGTGTGGTGACATTGTGATCCACCCTGAGCTTGTACTGCTTTGTTTGCTCTGCTGATTACACCCCACTTTGGCTATGGGGGTGTGTCAGAATATTATGCTCTAGCCTGTAGTGGGGTGCTCTGTAGCGAGTACAACCCTTCTAGGGTTTGCTATTTGTACCCCCATTCTTGCTAGTTCATCCTCCCTCTTTTGTTCTTGACTGTCTGTTTGTTCAGTGCGCGGTAGTCGATGCACATCCGTAAACTACCGTCTGGTTTTGGAGTGAAGAGAACCGGTGCGCCGTAGGGAGAGGTGGATGGGCGGATCAGTTGTCTGTCCAGTAGATACTCTATCTGTTTCTTCATGTCTGTCTGTTCGGTCGGACTCAGTCGGTATGGTGCACGTGAGACGGGTTTCGCACCTGGTTCCTCCACGATCTCATGCTCGTGGGTGCGCGCTGGAGGTACTCCTGCAGGTAGGTCGTCTGGCATGATATCCTGGTACTGCTCCAACACCTCCTTTACTGCTGCAGGTAGCTCCGAGTTCGGCTTTTCCTCCTCTGCTGCTGCCATAACCAGTGCTAAGTAACCCGTGTTACTTTCATACACCGTCCGTTCGAACCGCGCCAGTGTCGTTTCAGGAACATCCCCTGTATCCGTCCAGCTTCGCAGCTCCACACGTTTCCCGTTGTTGTAGATACACGCCTTCCGGTTGACCCTGTCAATCTCGGGGTTGAACCGCTTCAGAAAATCACGCCCCAAGATGAAATCTAAACCCTTGATGTTCGTGATCGGCAACGTCGGCTTCCACCTCAATGCCCCTATCTGCAGCTGCAGTGTTGACTCGCCGTGGATGGGAAGCTTCGTACCGTCCACCATCGTTGCTGTAAACTGGGTCTCCTCCGATGACTCTCCAATTTTCTCCAACGTCCCGCGGTCGCACACCGAGTGGGACGCACCACTGTCCACCAGTGCCTGGAGGCGTCGCCCGTTGCAGATCACCTCGAGTACTAGTGGCTGCTGCCGCTCCGAGTAGGTGTAGATGGTGTTGCTTACAGGATCATAAGGTAGATCAAATGTGTCGTCCCTTGGTCCTGCGCTCGAAGCTGCTGACTCAGTTTCCAACTTAGCAGGGATAGAAGGATTTATCCGAGGCCGATTCAGCTTCTCTAGGGCCTGGAACCTTCCCCTAAGCCTTTGCAGCTGTGTAGGCTCCTGTGGGGAACGGCCGGGAGCCTTTGAACAGGGCTGCTGGGAGAGAATATTAACTCCTCGGAACGCTCGACCCTTATTAGCGCTCCGGAGTAGGGTCCCCATACTACCCGGTACCGGTTTAATTTCTGACTCTCCCTTAAAATAGGCTTGAAAACCACGAGAAGTAATATTCTTACTTGTCGGGGTGTACGGCTGGAGTTTCCCAGTCGGTCCAGAGTCTTGTTTCGCGGTTTCTCCATTTGTCTCGGCGTTTTCCCCTGGTGCCGGCTGGTCGTGACGTTTTAAATTCGCGCCACCGTATTCTCCTTTTTTCGCCCTCTCCGAAGTTGCCACGTTGTCCGTTTTCTGCTTCGGGGGTGCTACACTGTTCTTGCCCTTCAGCTCCGTACGTACTTTCTTCATTTTCCAACACGCCAAGATACGATGTCCTGTAGCGCCGCAAAATTCGCACGTCGCATTTTTTGCTAGCCGCTGCGTCGCATCGTCCTTGTCGTTCTCCATCGGGTCGGCAGTCGTGGGTGATGCCAATCGCTCCATGCCACTAGTTGGCTTGTTGCGTCGTGTTCCGTAGTAGCTACTGTTCAACGCGTCGAACTGTCCGATCAGTGCTGCCCGAAACTGCGCCCACGTCTCTTCGCCTTGGACTATTCGGTTACTAAACCACTCTAGAGCTGGGCCTCGTAACAGTGTTGCTGCGAGCCGTATGCGCAATGCGTCTTGGTTGAGGGTCGTGCATCCAACGGCTTCGAAGAAATTTTATAATACAGCTACAAATCGACAGACGTCGCTCCCTTTCGCTCTAGGATCGAACGCGTCTGGTCGCCTCGGCTTTACTGCTTCGAGATTAAATGTAGCTGCTGCCGTTGTCGCAGGTACAATTATCGGTGTCGCCGTCGTCGCTTCTGCTGCTGCTGCGGCTACCGATTGGTTCGCAAGGAGTTTTTCGAGTCGTGGGAGCGCCGCAAATATCTGCTTATGCTCAGCACGTAACTCCGCGATTTTTCGTATAAAGAAATCTCTATTTCCCTCCCTATTGGCGATTTACAGAAAGATGCGCGACGAAAATAATTAAATTTCGGGTGCTGGTCAACTTACTGCGAGTCCAATTGACTGTAGAATCAACGAGCTCAAATTCTGTACGTCGCGGTAATCTCCCCTAAGCGAAATTCGCGTCCGATCTCGGCCGTTGAGGAGAAACTCGATCTGACGGTCGAAATTCCAACTTTTTCACCAATATTCCTGAGGAGTGTTCAAAACCGAATCGAGGGTGACTTGGAAAAATCGCGCGGAACTGGTTTTACATACCCGTATCGGCGCGTCTGTCGTCGCCCCCGCGGTTTTGAAAGGCCGGAACTAAGCGGAAGAGAAACTCGAGTGTAAACGAGCTCTGATTACCAAGTGTGAGGATCTGGTTCAGGAAAGATTGAACTATTGAATGATGCACCTGGGTACAAGGCGAGGCTATATATAGGCTCGACACAAAGGCAGTAACCCTGGTGTTACTAGAAGGTTCCGCGGGTCGCGAAGCATCCCGAACGGGTCCTTCCCGAATTCGGTAGAAGGCAATTCGGTGGCAACCGAAAAGCCTAGAATTCGGTGCACTCAACCTAGTTCGGTGCCTATAACTATAATAAATATAGTAAAGCAACGAACCTAGGAAATCTAGCAAAAGCAAGCAAAATAAAGCAAAGCTAAGCTAGATAATGCATAATAAAGCATAATCAAGCTATTAAATCATAGTAAAGCCGTCGTACTCTCACACCCGCGCCAGGTCCTGCTCCTTCAGGTGTTTCTCAGGTAGACCCTCCGGTACCTGCGCCTGTTGAGGTCACTGGTGACTCAGGTCCTGCTGGAGGTGGTCCTGCTCGGGGTGCTGTCTCTGGGGGTGCTGAGACGGGGGGTGCGGAGCCTGAGAGAGAGGCGCCTGGAGGTGCTGAGCCTGGGGGTGCGGAGTCTGGGGGTGCTGTGCCTGAGCGTGTGTAGCCTGGAGGTGCTGACCTTGGGGGTGTCAAGTCTGAGGGTGCGGAGCCTGAGATAGAGGAGCCTGGGGGTGCTGAGCCTAGGGGTGCGGAGTCTGGGTGTGCTCTGCCTGCGCGTGAGGAGCCTAGAGGTGCTGAACTTGGGGGTGCCGAGTCTGAGGGTACTGAGCCTACGCGTGAGGAGCCAGGAGGTACTGCACCTGGAGGTTCTGGAGCTGCTGAGGGTGCTGGCGCTGAGGGTTCTGAGTCTGCTGTTGCGCGGTCTCCTTGGAGTAGCCGCCTTCGTCCACGTGTGCCTCTCACCTCACAGCAGCTGCACGACTGGTACGGTCGCCGTCAGGGTCGCGCTGCTGGAGCCCGGGGCTCTGCTGCTGGAGGTACTTCTGCTGACGTCCCTGGAGCTAGGAGTGGTGCTGGTACTTTGTCTACTGGAGGTGCTGGAGTCGCTGGTCCCGGAGGTGCTCAAACTGGAGGTACTGGAGCTACTGGGGCTGGGGGTGCTGCGTCTGGAGGTGCTGCTGCTGGAGACACTGAGGCTGGAGACCCTGGGACTGGAGGTGCTGGTTCTGGGGGTGCTGCTGCTGGAGACACTGAGGTTGGAGACCCTGGGACTGGAGGTGTCGGTTCTGGGGCTGGAGCTTCTGGAGCTGCTGGAGGTGCTGGAGCTGCTGGAGGTACTGGAGCTGCTGGAGCTGCCGGTACTGGTGCAGCTGCGCCGACACGACTGTTCTTCGCTCCGCCGTCTCCGTCGTCTCTGCCGCCGCCTGACTCTGTTCTTTGTCAGGTTCTTACTCTCCCGTCGTCTACTGGTCTTCCGTTACAGCCTGGCTCACCGCTGCCTGCTCCTTCTCCTTACACTGAGCAGACAGGTAGTCCTGCTGAGCGTCGTGAGCCTGCGTCGCGTCCTGTCTCGCCTGTTCGTCCTGGTCGTACTGGTCGTCGTGTTCCTTGTTCGCGTCAGCCGGCTGTCCCCAGCGCACACCTCGTAGTCCGTCGTCCTTCCTCTGCTCCGCAGCTTGTTCCTCTGCCGTCTCCTCCTGCGTCCTCTCTGCCTGACGTTCCGGACCCTGAGTCTGACCGGTATCGTGCTGAGCACCCTACTGTCACGCGTCTGCTAGCCACTGTTGTCACTGACCCGTCATTTGAGTCTACTGCTGCGTCTGCTCTGGTCGCTGAGCTTGTTGACTTTGCTGCTGCCTGTCGTCTAGACTTCGCTGCCAGTCTTGTTGCTGAGTCTGAGTCTGTCTGTCCTCCGTCTGTCGGGGGTGAGTGTGCTCTTAGCACGGACGTCCTTGAGGACAGGCACGAGGACCTTGAGTGTCTTGCAGCTGCTGCGCCTCATCTCGTGGCCATGCTGCTTGCCCCTGAGGGAGACCCGGATGCACCAGACATCCCGACCCCGCGCTCTTACGCTGAGGCGATCGCGGGTGAGTACTCCTCTCAGTGGCAGACAGCCATGGACGCAGAGATGGCATCCTGGAAGTCCATAGGCACTTACGTCGATGAGGTTCCCCCTCCTGGGGCGAACATCGTCGATGGCATGTGGATTTTCAGGGTGAAGCGGCCGCCGGGTTCTCCGCCTGTCTTCAAGGCTCGTTACGTTGCTAGAGGCTTCAGTCAGTGAGAGGGAGTTGACTTCTTCCAGACCTTCTCCCCCACCCCGAAGATGACCACTCTTCGGGTGCTGCTGCATGTTGCCGCTCAGCGTGACTACGAGCTTCACTCTCTTGACTTCAGCACAGCCTTCTTACAGGGCAGCCTGCACGAGGAGATCTGGCTGCGCCGCTCACCTGGCTTCACTGGGTCGTTCCCTCCTGGTACCCAGTGGAGCCTCCGGCGGCCAGTCTACGGTCTCCGCCAGGCGCCACGAGAGTGGCACGACACACTGAGGACTACACTTGCGGCTCTTGGGTTCGCTCCTTCGACTGCTGACCCGTCGCTGTTCCTGCGCACCGACACTTCGCTGCCGCCGTTCTACATCCTCGTGTACGTCGACGACTTGGTTTTTGCCACTGCTGACACTGAGGCTCTCGCTCAGGTGAAGTCGGAGCTGCAGAAGAGACACACGTGCACAGACCTGGGTGAACTGCGCAGCTACCTTGGCTTGCAGATCACCCGGGACAGAGCACGCCGCACCATCACCTTGACTCAGTCACACATGGTGCAGCAGGTCCTTCAGCGCTTCGGCTTCTCCTGGTCCTCCCCACAGGCCACTCCTCTGGCTACAGGTCACTCGCTCTCAGCTCCACCTTCGGACGAGTCCGTAGAGCCGAGTGGTCCTTACCCAGAGCTAGTTGGCTGCCTCATGTACCTGATGACCTGCACTCGACCTGACCTCGCATACCCTCTTGGCCTTTTGGCTCGTTACGTGGCTCCTGGCAGGCACCGAAAGGTGCACATGGATGCTGCCAAGAGGGTGTTGCGCTACCTGTACAGTGCATCAGGCATGGGGCTTGTGCTTGGAGGACGGAGTGAGGTGGTCCTCACTGGGCACTCAGACGCGTCTTGGGTTGACGACCAGACTACACAGCGGTCGTCGCAGGGTTACACCTTCAGCCTTGGCTCTGGCTCTACTTCTTGGCGGTCTACACGCTCGCCTTCTGTTCTCAGCTCCAGTTGTGAGGCTAAGATCTACGCCACCGCCATGGCTGCACAGGAGCTACGCTGGCTCACCTACCTGCTGACTGACTTGGGTGAGCGGCCTCGTTCTCCTCCAGTTCTGTACGTTGACAACAAGGCAGCCATTGCCTTGTGTGAGGAGCACAGACTGGAGCACAGAACGAAGCACATCGCTCTGCGTTACTTCCTGGCTCGAGAGTTGCAGCAGCGAGGTCAGCTTCGTCTTCGTCACGTGGCCACTCGGGCCAACACTGCTGATATATTCACCAAGGCACTTCCGTCTGGTGATCATCAGCGCTTCTGTACCCTGTTAGGCCTTGTGCCTACGTTTCCACACTTGCTGTAGTCCTTGCTTGTACTGTGATATATATATATATATTGTCAGAATATTATGCTCTAGCCTGTAGTGGGGTGCTCTATAGCGAGTACAACCCTTCTATTGTTTGCTATTTGTATCCCCATTCTTGCTAGTGCAAGCCCTCCTTTGCTTGTTTCTCTCTTGCCTAGCTAGGGTTTACCTAGCTATGGCTCATGATTCTAGCTCCTATCTTGACATGCTATCAGAGCGGTTACGCTCCTGGCCTGTGGGCCCGCCTGCTTCCGCTGCCTTCCTGTGTGTCGCGCGTCCCGTGGCGCGCGATGTTCGTTTTTTCTTCCCGCCGCGCGCTCGGGGCGCGCGGCGGTTTTCTGCCCGCCGTGCGCCCCGAGGCGCGCGGCGGTTTCCCACCGTCGAAGCGCCCCCCGTCGCCCGTCGAAGCGCTCCCCCCCGTCGCCCGTCGAAGCGCCCCCGTCGCCCGTCGAAGCGCCCCCCGTCGCCCGTCGAAACGCCCCCGTCGCCCGTCGAAGCGCCCCTGGGACCCGCGCGCGGCCCGTACGGGCTGCGCCAGGCCTGCGCCAGGCCCGCGCGCGGCCCGTACGGGCTGCGCCAGGCCCGCGCGCGGCCCGGGCAGCCCGCGCGCGCCTCGTCCGGCCTGCGGCAGGCCCGTGCGCGCGCCTCGTCCGTCCCCCGAGCTTCTGCCGGCGCCCCACCCCCGCTACTGCCCGCGTTCCTGTGTTAGGGTTTGGGGGTGGAGGGTATGGGGGTGCCGTGAGTGTGAGCCGTCCCCTGCTCCTCCTCCTCCTCCGTCTCCCACTGCTGCAGCTGCTGCTCAGGGGGGTGGGTGTGTGGGAGCCGAGGGTTTAGGGTTTAAGGGGGGTGCCATGGGAGTGGAGCTAGGGTTTCAGCAGGGGGTGTGTGAGAGGGGTGTGGGACGGTCGGGGGAGGTTGAGCGGAGGCCGCCGTCGTGTCGTCCGCAGCGCCTGTATTCCGGGGTTCTGTTAGCCACCGGTAGCTCAGAGAGCCGGTTGCACCTGTCGCCCGTGGGTCCGTTGCTCCTGTCGCTGCTGATCAGACGCAGAGCCTGTTACTCCTGTATTCCGGGGCCCTTGCTCCCGGTAGCCACTAGAGTTGCACCAGAGCCGTCTGTTGCCCGTGTGTCTGCAGCTTCAGTCGTCGCCTCCACTCTTCTCTCCTCTCGCCAGCCCTCCTCCTCCTCACTTGCCCTCTGTGACTGCCTCTAGCTTTGCTCATAATTGTGAACTTTAAACTATTGCTTCTTGAACTTGTGCTCAGAATGTGTGGTGACATTGTGATCCACCCTGAGCTTGTACTGCTTTGCTTGCTCTGCTGATTACACCCCACTTTGGCTATGGGGGTGTGTCAGAATATTATGCTCTAGCCTGTAGTGGGGTGCTCTATAGCGAGTACAACCCTTCTAGGGTTTGCTATTTGTATCCCCATTCTTGCTAGTGCAAGCCCTCCTTTGCTCGTTTCTCTCTTGCCTAGCTAGGGTTTACCTAGCTATGGCTCATGATTCTAGCTCCTATCTTGACATATATATATATATATATATATATATATATATACCTGCTTGCTGGTGTCAGTAATAACGGACTGGAATGATGAACTAACAAGGATTGTGAGTACAAATATGAAACCCTAATGCTGTGACCCCCCTATAGGCTAACCCACTACAGCCTACACAAATACAACATGTATAATGTTTGACACACCCCCATAGGCAAAGTGGGGGAGACCTAGGGGTCACAAGACCAGTCAAGGCAAAGCAAGGCAACAACAAGCTCAGGGTGGATCTCAAGGATTCCACACAAATTCCGAGCACAAGCTAGTGGTCACAAGACCAGTTCACATGCAGGTTTATAACAGAACAAGAGATACAGTGATCACAACCTAGCAAGAGTAAACATGCAGGTATAGATATATATAGTGATCACAGTACAAGCAAAGTCAAGAGGTAAGTAAGTGAGGTCCAGTAGGCACAAGGCCTAGTAGAGTGCAGAAGCGCTGATGGTCACGAGGCTGAAGCGCCTTGGTGAACACATCAGCAGTGTTGGCCTCAGTGGCCACGTAGCGAATACAAAGCTGACCACGCTGCTGCAGCTCACGAGCAAGGAAGTACCGCAGGGCGATGTGCTTCGTTCTGTGCTCCAGTCTGTGCTCCTCACACAAGGCAATGGCAGCCTTGTTGTCGACGTACAGTACTGGAGGAGAACGAGGCCGCTCTCCGAGGTCGGTCAGCAGGTAGGTCAGCCAGCGTAGCTCCTGGGCAGCCATGGCTGTAGCGTAGATCTCAGCCTCGCAACTGGAGCCGAGAACAGAAGAAGAGCGTGTAGAGCGCCAAGAAACTGAGCCGGAGCCAAGGCTGAAGGTGTAACCCTGAGACGACCGCTGAGTGGCCTGGTCGTCTGCCCAAGAAGCGTCTGAGTGCCCTGTGAGAACAACTTGGTCTCGCCCTCCAAGCACAAGCCCCATGCCCGACGTACTGCACAAGTAGCGCAACACCCTCTTAGCGGCATCCATGTGCTCCTTCCTGTGACGGCCAGGAGCGACATAGCGTGCAAGGATGCTAAGAGGGTATGTAAGGTCAGGTCGAGTGCAGGTCATCAGGTACATGAGGCAGCCCACAAGCTCTGGATACGGGCCACTCGGCTCTACGGACTCATCCGAAGGCAGAGCTGAGAGCGAGTGACCGGTAGGCAGAGGAGTGGACTGAGGCGAGGAGTACGTGAAGCGGAAGCGCTGGAGAACCTGCTGCACCATGTGTGACTGAGTCAGGGTGATGGTGCGCCGTGCTCTGTCCCGGGTGATCCGCAAGCCAAGATAGCTTGTCAGCTCACCCAGGTCTGTGCACGTGTGTCTCCTCTGCAGCTCCGACTTCACGTAGGCGAGTCCTGCAGTGTCAGCAGTGGCAAAGACCAAGTCGTCGACGTACACGAGGATGTAGAACGGCGGCAGCGAAGTGTCGGTGCGCAGGAACAGCGACGGGTCAGCTGTAGAAGGCGCGAACCCAAGAGCCGCAAGTGTAGTCCTCAGTGTGTCGTGCCACTCACGTGGCGCCTAGCGGAGACCGTAGACCGGCCGCTGAAGCCTCCACTGGGTACCAGGAGGAAACGACCCAGTGAAGCCAGGTGGGCGGCGCAGCCAGATCTCCTCGTGCAGGCTGCCCTGCAAGAAAGCAGTGCTGAAGTCAAGTGAGTGAAGCTCGTAGTCGCGGTGAGCGGCTATGTGCAGCAGCACCCGAAGAGTAGTCATCTTCGGGGTGGGGGAGAAGGTCTGGAAGAAGTCAACTCCCTCTCGCTGACTGAAGCCTCGAGCCACGTAACGCGCCTTGAAGACAGGCGGAGAACCCGGCGGCCGCTTCACCCTGAAAATCCACATGCCACTGACGATGTTCGCCCCAGGTGGGGGAACCTCGTCGACGTAGGTGCGTGTGGACTTCCAGGAAGCCATCTCGGCGTCCATGGCTGTCTGCCACTGAGAGGAGTGGGGTCCCGCCATCGCCTCAGCGTAAGTGCGCGGGGTCGGGATGTCTGGTGCATCCGGGTCTCCCTCAGGGGCAACTAGCAAGGACACGAGACGGGGCAAAGCAGCAGCAAGACACTGGAACTCCTCCTGTCTGTCCTCAAGGACGTCCGTGTCAAGAGCACACTCACCCCCGACGGACGGAGGACAGACAGACTCAGACTCAGACTCAGCAACAAGGCTAGCAGCGTAGTCTAGACGACAGGCAGCAGCAAAGTCAACCAACTCAGCGACCAGAGCAGACGCAGCCGAGGACTCAAAGGTAGGGTCAGTGACAACAGTAGCAAGGAGACGCGTGACAGTAGGGTGCTCAGCACGATACCGGTCAGACTCAGGGTCCGGAACGGCAGGCAAAGAGGACGCAGGAGGAGACGGTAGAGGGACACGCTGAGGAGCAGTAGAGGGACGTAGAGTCATGTAGTGAGTGCCTGGGACAGGAGGAGGACGCTCACGACGGACACGACTACCAGTGCGAGCAGGACGAACAGGCGACGCAGGACGAGACTCAGGCTCACGACGCTCTGTAAGACCTCCTGTGGGACCAGTGTAAGGAGGGGGAGCAGGGAGAGGCGAGGTAGACGGTAACTGTGACTGCGGCTGGACAGGTGGAGGACACTCTACGGAGGGAGGAGGACAAGGAGGAGGAGCCTGCCCAAGAACCTGCTGAAGGAGCGGTACGAAGTACGGTCGCGGCCGCGCAGCGTCTCCAGAAGCAGAAGAGACTCCAGTGGCCGGGTCCTCAGTACCAGTAGGAGCTCCAGCGTCCGGGTCCACAGCACCAGCAGCAGCTCCACCGGCCGGGTCCTCAGCACCAGTAGTAGCTCCAACGCCCGGGTCCTCAGCAACAGCAGCAGTGCCACCGCTCGGGTCCTCAGCTCCAGCAGCAGCTCCACCGTCCGAGTCCTCAGCACCAGCAGCAGCTCCACCGTCCGGGTCCTCAGCACCAGCAGCAGCGCCACCGCCCGGGTCCTCAGCTCCAGTAGCAGCTCCAACGTCCGAGTCCTCAGCACCAGCAGCAGCTCCACCAGGCGGGTCCGCAGCACCAGCAGCAGCTCCCACGTCCGGGTCCTCAGCACCAGCAGCAGCGCCACCCCCAGGGTCCGCAGCACCAGGAGCACCACTCCGAAGACTGCAGCGCCGTGTGTACCACTCGCGGATCTGCTGAATGGGGGGGAGCTCCTGGGTAGGAGGGGAAGTACTGGGACGAGCTCCAGCAGCACCTCTCCGGAGGCGGCAGTACTCGAGGTACCTCTCCTGCAGCTGCTGGGAGGAGAGGGCTCCTCCAGGTGTAGCACGCTCAGGCTCAGCACCCCCAGACTCAGCACCCCCAGACTCAGCACCTCCAGGCTCCGCACCTCCAGGCTCCGCACCTCCTGGCTCAGCACCCCCAGGCTCCGCACCCCCAGACTCAGCACTCCCAGGCTCAGCACCCCCAGACGCAGCACCCCTAGGCTCAGCACCCCCAGACGCAGCACCCCCAGGCTCAGCACCCCTAGCAGGACGAGAGTCAACAGCTACCTCGACAGGCTCACCCGGGTCTACCTGGGACACACCTGAGGGAGCGGCACCCTGAGGGGGGAGGGGGTCTGGTACCTCAGCACCTGGAGCGAGGAAGAGAGGCGGGGGGGGGAGCGGGGCAGTGCGGTAGGGGAAGAGGCGGTAGTAGGGGACGGACTCGTCAAAAGTGACGTCCTGAGAGGCCAGGACACGACGCGAGGTGGGGTGGTAGAACTGCCAGCCAGGGGCGTCCGGGACAAAGCCAAGGAAGACGCAGGGGACAGCGCGACGGGAGAGCTTGTCCGCGGACGTGTCGCGGACAAAAGCTCGGGATCCCCAGACCCGAAAACGCGACGCATCGCCAGCCTCTCCCGTCCAACGCAGTGTCGGAGAAGTCTCGGGCAAGGAGACACGGGGCCAGAGGTTGAGCTGATGCGCAACGTATCGGACTGCAAACGGCCACAGAAAATGGGGGGCAGCCGCATGGCTCAAGGAGGTACGAGCGACCTCCATGACCAGACCAATGCGGCGCTCAGCAACCCCATTCTGCTGTGGAGAGGCCGGAAGCGTGTACGACTGCTCAATGCCCTCCTGCTGACAGAAGGCCTCCAATAGGCCAGAGGAAAACTCCCCACCTCTGTCAGAGTGCAGACGCAGGACAGGAAAGTCGGAGCGGAAACGCTCACGGAGCTGGAGACGAGATCTGCGGATCCAAGGGATCAAGACATCAGGGACGTCACCCTTGGCGCGCAAGGGGAAGACCGTGGTGTAGCGCGAGAAGTCGTCAACAACAATCAGGAAGTACCTCTCCTGACCCTGACCACGGACGCGGGCTGGGCCCCACACGTCCATGTGGAGCGTCTGCAAGGGAGCAATCGTCGGGGGAAAGGAGGAGGAGTGAGGAGCGGCGCGCTGCCGCCCCTCGACACAGGGAATACAGGGAGGAGCAGGCGAGTCGGGAAGGGGAGGGAGCACCCTGGGAAGACCAGCAACAAGGTCCCGTTTGTGCATGGCCCGAAGGCGCTGCACAGACGGGTGACCAAGGCGGTGGTGCCAAAGGACAGTCTCATGCGCCAGAGAGCGACACGAGCAGGGGGCGGACAGCTGACCTGACGCAGACGCAGACGCGGACGCAGCTACCTGAGGGGACTCAGTGGTCAGTGTGTAGAGGTCCGACCCCGGCTCCCGAGTGAAGGTAGCCAGGTGGCGACCCGTCCGAGCACACGTGCAGTGTGTCACGCGCTCGTAGGCAGGGGTGAACTGGTGAACACCCCCGTCCTGGAGCGCACTACCTGCCACCAAGTTCGTAGAGAACGAGGGGAGGTAGAGACCTGACAGCGTGCCGGACGGGACCGCCGGACAAGGAAGGACAGTGGAGGAGGTCGCAATGACCGGACCCCCAGAGGGGTCAGCAAGGGAGACAGCAACTGGCCGAGCGAGTGGCTCAAGGACAGTGCGGTCACGAAAGAAGGAGCGAGAAGCACCTGAGTCCAGTGTGAAGGTGTGCAGTGCTGCAGTCGACTCAGTACCAGGGGGCACGGACGCACGAGCACCTAGGGCAGCGGCCTCACCAGGACCTGTGGGAGCAGACGCACTAGCACCTAGAGCGGCAGCCGGACTGGCCTGAATGCCCGGGTCGGGCGGAACACGCAAGTACTGAGCACCCTCTCCACTAATAGACATCGCATACATGGCAGTGAGAATAGCATCAAAGTCTAAAGCCCAAATATCAACGCCCCTCTTTTCCAGATCAGCCCAGCGCGGCAGCTCAGTGGCAGCAGGAAACTGAGTGCGCCACGCGTCGTTAAGGCGCGCGAAGCAGCGCTGCGTGGGGTGCGGCCTCCCACACTGCTGGCCGCTGCGGTCACCTGTGCGAATGACGTACGTGCAGGTAACGCTACGCTGCGCATACCACTCACGGGCGGCCTGAAGTGTCGGGGCGGGCTGCTGACTCTGACCACCTCCGCCGCTGCCGCCTCCACCACCACCCCCCCCACGCCGCCTAGTCTCCCCAGCCGCGCCTCCACTCCCACCGCCTCCACCCCCACCTCCTCCGCCACCACCCCCACCCCTGCCCCCCTTGTTCCTGCGGCGCCCGCTCGAAGCAGACGCGGTCCCGACCTTCTCAGCACCAAGAAGGTCGACAGCAGCAGCAGAGGCGACAGAGGGGAGGAGGGGGGAAGGGGAACACCCCTCAAAGAACGGGGTGCGGGGGTCGCCACGAGAGGTGCCTACAGTGACGATGCTCGCCTCAGCTGCAAGCAGTTCCTTCTCAAGGAGGGCAACAGTGAGCTCAGTGGGGGAGCGAGAGAGGAAGTGGTCCCTGACTGCGCGCAGAGAGTCAGGGAGGCGGGTGACGATGTGGTAGAGAGTGATCCAGAGCGGGGGGGGGTTGCTAGTGAGAAACTCGGCAGGCATAGCAGCGCGAAAGCGGGCCTCACTAGTCTTAAGGTGGGTGATGAGGTCTGCGACAGTGTGAAAGGAGGCTAGGTCGGGGAACAGGTAGGGGAGAGTGAGGCGGCCTAGCGTGGCAGAAGCGGGTGAGGAGTAGCGGGCAACTACAGCGGTGTAGAGGTCCTTAGCAGTCTTGCACTGGCCGAAGTGCTCGCGCTCGTCTAGCGGCAGGGAGTTGCGAATAGCAAAGCGAGCGTGCGCATCACGGGTCTGCCACTGGGAACGCAGAGTGCTGTCAGCAGACGAGTCAGGGGCAGTGGCATGGCCTAGGGCATGGTCGTACAGTGAGATATCTTCCTTGGCAGTGAGCTGTAGGAACAGGTGCAGGTCATCGAGCCAGGTTTCGAACTTCACTGGACGGCCCTCGGCATCGAAAGCTAGAACTGGCGGACTAGCCATAGTGACAGTAGCAGTAGTAGTAGTGGCAGTAGTAACAGTAGTAGTATTAATCGTGGCAGCAGGAACTGCAACGGCGCACTGGTGGCAGCTGCAGTGGTAGCAGTGTGCGCGGTAGGTAGAAAAGAAACAGCAGTGAGATCGAGTGCCTCGCGGGCAGCGGCTGCAGAGGCGCACGGGCAGCAGCGGTGCACAAGCAGCAGCGGAAGCAGCGGCGTACTAACGGCTGCGAGCAGGCGACGAGCGGCTGCGGGCGGGCAGCCGCTGCGACGGCGGGCTGCGGGCCTGCGGGGCGTGCGCGAGCGGCAGCGGCTGCTGGCCTGCGGCGCACTAGCGGTAGCGGGCGACTCGCGGGCGGCGGCTGCAAAGGCGCACGGGCGGCAGCGGCTTATGCGCACGGGCAGCAGCGCCGACAGCGCACGGGCGGCTGCAGCAGCGAGCGGTGCGCAAGCAGCAGCGGCAGCAGCGCACAGGTGGCAGCGGCGTCGGTGCACGGGCGGCAGCGGCGTCGGCGGACGGGCGGCTGCGGGCAACGGGCGTGCGGCAGCTGCGGCGGCGAGCTGCGGGCCTGCGGGGCCACGGCGGGGTGCGCGCGAGCGGGCGACGGGCGGCTGCAGCAGCGGGCGCGTCAGCGAGGCGCACGAGCAGCGCGCGGGCAGCGTGCGGGGCCGCGCGTAAAGAAAAACAGCCGCGCGCGTGCGGCTAGCGGGGCGCGCGCAGCGAAATCGACCGCGCGCGGGCGGGTAGCGGGATGCGCGCGCTAAAAAAAAAAAGTCGAGTCGCGCGCGGGCGGCTGGCGGGCTGCGCGCGCGCGGTAGGTAGGAGGCGCACGAGGGCGCGTAGGCGCACGAGGCGCACAGTAGGTAGGTAGGTAACGGTGGGCCCTAAGAACGGTCCTAGCGAAGGACCTGCTCTGAAACCATGTCAGTAATAACGGACTGGAATGATGAACTAACAAGGATTGTGAGTACAAATATGAAACCCTAATGATGTGACCCTGTCAAGATAGGTAGTAGAAAGTTTAGAGGCAGAAAGAGGAGTTGCACTAGCAAGCAGTTGAGTACATATAGGAACCCTAGATTGGGCTGTACTCGCTATGGAGTACCCCACTGCAGGCTAGACAAATACAACATTCTGACACACCCCCATAGTCAAAGTGGGGTATAATCAGCAGAGCAAGCAGTCATAGAGCAGATTCACAAGTGCATGCAAAGCTAGAGGCATTCACAAAGGGCAAGTGAGGAGGAGGAGGCGAGACTGTAGGTGGAGAGGAGATAAGAGGCGTCGGCTGAAGCTGCAGACACACGGGCAACAGGAGTCAAACTGGCTCAGTGGCTACCGGAACAAGCGCCCCGGACTACAGGAGTAACTGGCTCCGCGGCTAAGAAGAGCGGCAGACGAGCAACGGACCCACGGGCGACTGGCGCAGCTGGCTACGACTGGGCTACCGGAACAAGCGCCCCGGACTACAGGTGCTGCTGACGACAAGACGGCAGCCTCCGCTCAACCTCCCCCGACTGTCCCACCCCCCTCTCACACACCCCCTGCTGGAACCCTAGCTCCACTCCCACGTCACCCCCCTAGCACCACTCCTTCGGCTCCCACACACCCACCCCCCTGAGCGGCAGCTGCAGCAGCGGGAGACGGAGGAGGAGGAGGAGTAGGGGACGGGGCACTCAACCTGCACCCCCATAGCCGCCACCCCCACACTCTTCACCCCCAAACCCTAATTTAGGAGAACGGGCTGTAGGAGGGGTGAGGCGCCGGTAGAAGCACGGGGGACAGTGGAGAGGGCAGGAGCAGCGAGGAACGGGCCGCCCACGGGCCTGGTAGAGCCGCCCGAACCGCGCGCAGGCGGCCCGAGCCGCGCGCGGGCCTGGCGCTTCCCGTACGGGCCGCGCGCGTGCCTGGCGCAGCCCGTACGGGCCGCGCGCGGGCCTGGCGCAGCCCGTACGGGCCGCGCGCGGGCCTGGCGCAGCCCGTACGGGCCGCGCGCGGGCCTGGCGCAGCCCGTACGGGCCGCGCGCGGGCCTGGCGCAGCCCGTACGGGCCGCGCGCAGGCCTGGCGCAGCCCGTACGGGCCGCGTGCCGGGTGTACGGGCCGCGCGCAGGCCACGACGGGCGACGGGGGGCGACGCGCGGGTCCCCGTCGCCCGTCGCAGCGCCTCCCGGGGGCGACGTGCCGAGTGACGGGGCAGGAACCCGCCGCGCGCCTCGGGGCACACGGCGGGCAGAGAACCGCCGCGCGCCTCGGGGCGCACGGCGGGCAGAAAACCGCCGCGTGCCTCGGGGCGCACGGCGGGCTGAAAACCCTAGTTTCGACGCCGCGCGCCACGGGGCGCGCGGCGGACAGGGAGTAGCAGTAGCAGTAGCAGTAGCAGCGGAAGGCTTAGGTGGTGGGCCCACCCACAGGATCGACCCAGGAGGGTCGACCTGCTCTGATAGCATGTCAAGATAGGTAGTAGAAAGTTTAGAGGCAGAAAGAGGAGTTGCACTAGCAAGCAGTTGAGTACATATAGGAACCCTAGATTGGGCTGTACTCGCTATGGAGTACCCCACTGCAGGCTAGACAAATACAACATTCTGACAGACCCCCCTATAGGCTAACCCACTACAGCCTACACAAATACAACATGTATAATGTTTGACAGCTGGCTCTTGCTAGATAGTCCTCACTTTACTGTTATTGCTGCATATATATCTCTGCATGTGAACTGGCCTTGTGGCCCTTTGCTTGTGCTCAGAGTGTGTGGTGACGTTGTGATCCACCCTGAGCTTGCTTTGCTTTGTTTTGACTGGTCTTGTGACCCCTTGCTCTCCCCACTTTGCCTATGGGGGTGTGTCAAACATATATGTGTGCCTTTGTTCTTGGTAGGCTGTAGTGGGGTAGATAGTATGAGGTACATTTCCTTAGGGTTACCTTTTTTACCAAACTCCTCGATAGTCAACTTCAACCTTGCCTAGCTAACTCGGCACAAAGGGTTGAAACGAGTTGCCGCGCCGCACGGTTGAGTTTCACGGTAATAAGGGAATGTACTCGTAATGGTACCTGCCTAGCAAAGATTTTAACGCATCCCTTTGTATTCTCATATATATCAATGCATCCATATGCTATATTCACTCTAATACCGTCAGCCCCCAGATAGAAGCGCCCCTGGGGGTGTAATAAAAAGAGTGTTTTTAAGGGGGTGCGCTTATAATTGAGGAATTTTATAAGCGCTGGCGCTTATAAAATGGCAAAAAAAATTGATATTTGTTTTACACCAAGCTGTAGATCTTGTTCTGCCGATTGTAATCGAATCGAAAACATATAGGGTCGCTAATATGATTCTTGCGCAACTTGGCAGGGAGTGATTCCCTGCTAGCTCACACTGACAGAATTACAGCACATGCTGACTAGACGCGCAAAAAGTGAGCTGAGAGTGTGGGAAATCGAAATTGTAGTTCGTTTCTCTAATAATGTGGAATTCGTTTCTGAAATTTGACAGGTTTTCAAATGAAAAACAAACATGCGTTTATAATATATCATCTTTTTCTAGGGGGTGCGCTTATAATCGAGGACCGGATATAAGCGCCCTCATCCTTTTATAAGCGCCGGCGCTTATCCGAGGCCTGCGCTTCAATCCGGGGGCTTACGGTATGGGGTTATTACTTTCGCTGCACTATCTCTCAACCGAGCCTGAGACGATTCTTGATTAAGTACTATTTGGGATTGTAACACGTTCGAAGGCGTAGGCGGTCAAACAATTGTACAAAATTGTTGGGTAGGGTACCGAGGATAAATATTTTATCATATTTTTTCTATCACTCACCTCTTAGAGAAGGTATTTGTCAACTCACCGAACAGCACTACTAATGTTTCCGCAGTTTCTAGTACCGCGAAACACTGTGTAGCCCGAAAATGAGGTACAGATTCGATACGGCTTTAAATGTGGAATTCGATACGGTTTTGTCTATCATTCGCCTTTGTTGCGAAGCTGGACTGTTGCCACAACACACTTTCATTCGCTGGTTCGTAGTTTTTAGTGGGCTCTATTTCAGAGGGTGTCCGAAGCGAAACGTCGACATCCGTTGACATCCGTTTGAGGATGTCGGCAAATCCTGACGGTCGAAATCTTCGATCCGAGGGCTGACATGCACTGACATCCACCGACATCTAGCGAAATTCAGTGACATCCAGCGACATGGTCACTTCGGACACGCTCTCTGTAACGCCTGTGGGCTAGTGTTAAAGCCGGCGGCCCAAATTGTTCATCTTTTAAAAAGTTGGCGTGGGGAGTTGGTTTGCTATGGGGTTGTGGCGAGTGTTTCGGAATTTCGAAAAATTCGTTTACTTCGCTCAACCCAACCAGCCCCCGGTTTCCCCCTCCTGGTTGGGGTCACTTCCCAATAGTCCCAAATTGCAGGCCCATTCTTTTCAAGTTTGCAAACTCAACGCCGTCAAGTTTTAAAAACTTGACCCGCGCGCTCCGCAATTCGGGACGCGGGCTTTAAGGGCATTCCGCTGCGCCAAATAACACCCTCGTTTTGACCCAGTGGGTAGCGAGGTGTTATACTCTCAGAATGACATCGTCCTGCGTCTCGCGCCACGTACTAGAACAGAGGAATCAAGGACGACCCTTTTTTACTCGAGTACAAAATTCACAACGCCACATGCTTTGCCCAAATCTCGGTTTCCCCCGTCTTTGCGCACTAACCATTGCACGAGCAATAGCTGCGGTTGTTAAACTGTATTATGCTTGTAGGCTGTAGTGGGGTAGCCAATATGGGGTACAACCCCAACTAGGGTTTCATATTTGTACCCAAACTTCTGCTAGTTCATTCATTCTTGCCTAGTGATTCTGACATGGTATCTCAGCACCCCCAGTCGCAGCACCCCCAGGCTCAGCACCCCCAGGCGGCAAACTCTCAGGCACAGTACCCTCAGCTCCAGCACCCTCAGTCCCAGCACCTGCAGCCCCAGCACCCCCAGGCCCAGCACCCCCAGGCTCAGCACCCCCAGGCTCAGCACTCCCAGCAGCAGCTTCGTGACTGGTACGTCCGACGCTTTCGCCGTCCTAGTGGCTCGGCTGGAGTTGGGGGTGCTGGAGTTGCTCGTCCTGGGGGTGCTCGTACTGGGGGTACTGGAGCTGCCGGGACTGGCTGTTCTGGGAGCGCTGCGACTGGAGCTGCTGGAGCTGGGGACTCTGGCGTTGGCGGTGCTAGCGGAGTTGGAGCTCCCGACTCTGGGGGTGGCGCTGCTGCTGGTGCTGCGGACCCACCTGGTGGAGCTGCTGCTGGTACTGAGGAGTCGGACGGTGGAGCTGCTGCTGGAGCTGGGGACCCGGCCGGTGGAGCTGCTGCTGGTGCTGTGGACCCGGACGCTGGAGCTCCTACTGGTGCTGAGGACCCGGCCGCTGGAGTCCCTTCTGCTTCTAGAGACGCTGCGCGGCCGCGACCGTACTTCGTACCGCTCCTTCAGCAGGTTCTTGGGCAGGCTCCTCCTCCTTGTCCTCCTCCCTCCGTAGAGTGTCCTCCGCCTGTCCAGCCGCAGTCACAGTTACCGCCTGCCTCGCCTCTCCCTGCTCCCTCTCCTTATACTGGTCCCACAGGAGGTCTTACAGAGCGTCGTGAGCCTGAGTCTCGTCCTGCGTCGCCTGTTCGTCCTGCTCGCACTGGTAGTCGTGTCCGTCGTGAGCGTCCTCCTCCTGTCCCAGGCACTCACTACATGACTCTGCGTCCCTCTACTGCTCCTCGGCGTGTCCCTCTACCGTCTCCTCCTGCGTCCTCTTTGCCTGCCGTTCCGGACCCTGAGTCTGACCGGTATCGCGCTGAGCACCCTACAGTCACGCGTCTCCTTGCTACTGTTGTCACTGACCCCACCTTTGAGTCCTCGGCTGCGTCTGCTCTGGTCGCTGAGTTGGTTGACTTTGCTGCTGCCTGTCGTCTAGACTACGCTGCTAGCCTTGTCGCTGAGTCAGAGTCTGCGTCAGTCTGTCCTCCGTCCGTCGGGGGTGAGTGTGCTCTTGGCACGGACGTCCTTGAGGACAGGCAGGAGGACTTTGACTCACTTGCGGCTGCTGTACCTCATCTCGTGGCCTGGTTGCTTGCCCCTGAGGGAGACCCGGATGCACTAGACATCCCCACTCCGCGCACCTACGCAGAGGCGATCTCGGGTCCCTACTCCTCTCAGTGGCAGACAGCCATGGACGCAGAGATGGCATCCTGGAAGTCCACAGGCACCTACGTCGACGAGGTTCCCCCTCCTGGGGCGAACATCGTCGATGGCATGTGGATTTTCAGGGTGAAGCGGCCGCCAGGTTCTCCGCCTGTCTTCAAGGCTCGTTACGTTGCTAGAGGCTTCAGTCAGCGTCAGGGGGTCGACTTCTTCCAGACCTTCTCCCCCACCCCGAAGATGACCACTCTTCGGGTTCTGCTGCACGTTGCTGCTCAGCGTGACTACGAGCTTCACTCTCTTGACTTCAGCACAGCGTTCCTGCAGGGCAGCCTGCACGAGGAGATCTGGCTGCGCCGCCCACCTGGCTTTACTGGGTCGTTTCCCCCTGGTACCCAGTGGAGTCTCCGCCGGCCAGTCTACGGTCTCCGCCAGGCGCCACGTGAGTGGCACGACACACTGAGGACTACTCTTGCGGCTCTTGGGTTCGCGCCGTCTACTGCTGACCCGTCGCTGTTTCTGCGCACAGACACGTCGCGGCCGCCGTTCTACATCCTCGTGTACGTCGACGACTTGGTCTTTGCTACTGCTGACACTGAGGCACTCGCTCGTGTGAAGTCGGAGCTGCAGAAGAGACACACCTGCACTGACCTGGGTGAACTGCGTAGCTACCTTGGCTTGCAGATCACCCGGGACAGAGCTCGCCGCACCATCACCCTGACTCAGTCACACATGGTGCAGCAGGTCCTTCAGCGCTTCGGCTTCCAGTTCTCCTCACCACAGGCCACACCTCTGGCTACCAGCCACTCGCTCTCAGCTCCACCTTCGGACGAGTCCGTAGAGCCGAGTGGCCCGTACCCAGAGCTTGTAGGCTGCCTCATGTACCTGATGACTTGCACGCGACCTGACCTCGCGTACCCTCTTAGCATCCTTGCTCGTTACGTTGCGCCTGGGAGACACAGGCGAGAGCACTGGGAGGCTGCTAAGAGGGTGCTGCGTTACCTGTGCAGTACATCAGGCATGGGGCTGGTGCTTGGAGGATGCGACAGAGTTGTCCTCACTGGTCACTCGGACGCCTCTTGGGTGGACGACCTGGCTACGCAGCGGTCGTCACAGGGTTACACCTTCAGCCTTGGCTCAGGTTCTGTCTCGTGGCGGTCCACCCGCTCTTCCTCTGTTCTCGGCTCTAGTTGTGAGGCTGAGATCTACGCCACAGCCATGGCTGCACAGGAGTTACGCTGGCTCACCTACCTGCTGACTGACTTGGGAGAGCGGCCTAGTTCTCCTCCAGTTCTGTACGGTGACAACAAGGCGGCTCTTGCCTTGTGTCAGGAGCACAGACTGGAGCACAGGACGAAGCACATTGCTCTTCGCTACTTTCTTGCTCGAGAGCTTCAGCAGCGCGGTCAGCTTCGGCTTGTGTACGTGGACTCGAAGGCCAACACTGCTGATATCTTCACCAAGGCGCTCCCGCCTAGTGATCATCAGCGGCACTGTACTTCTTTAGGCCTTGTGTCCACGTTTCCTCACTTGCTCACTGCTTGACATTCTTTGTACTGTACTTTATATATATCTTGTTGCTTGCTTGCTAGGTTTTGATCACTGTGTTGCTTGTCTTGTACTATATCTAGCACTGCATGTGAACTGGCCTTGTGGCCTTTACTTGTGCTCGGAGTGTGGTGACGTTGTGATCCACCCTGGGCGTTGCTTTGCTTTGCTGGACTGGTCTTGTGACCCTTTGTTCTCCCCCACTTTGCCTATGGGGGTGTGTTAAACTGTATTATGCTTGTAGGCTGTAGTGGGGTAGCCAATATGGGGTACAACCCCAACTAGGGTTTCATATTTGTACCCAAACTTCTGCTAGTTCATTCATTCTTGCCTAGTGATTCTGACAGCGGTAACTAGAAACAATGCTTGGAGGGTAAGCATTCCTGAACATCTGCCGAAAGTGGTATACATTGTCATTCCTTTCTCATTGTCTCTGCAGCTGCTACACAAGATGCCCAACCCCTGCACGCGAAATTGCCTGGCACATTCCAGAAACCTTGCACACGAAGGTTTTTTCCCGGGCAGTTGCACCCACGTTACAAGCACGTCAACCAATACGAACCACAGAAACAGAAGAGACCGAAGTCAAACAGTCAACGGTGAGTTACAAAATTTTGCTATAAGCCCTTTTTGCCCGATGCGAATTGACGAAACCTCCACGAAATGCATGAATCACTTAAGCGCCCCCTTCACAAGGCAACCTTGGGTTAGTCAAACGGACATCGTGTGTAGCAGTTCCGCACCCAATCAGCCCCGCACGTGCCAATTTGGTTTGGTACAGTGATTTCACTTCGGTTGTGTTGGATGCACAGTGGTGTCTAACCTGCATGAATCAGAGACATGATTTCGCATTCGAATGAACGGAAATTACAACGCATTGTAACAAAGCAGGCTATAGCGACTTCTGAATCAGATAAGGTGCTGCTGACGCGTCAGATATCAGCGTCACTTCTGAAGTTGCGGTGTCACAATTAGATGTGACAGCGCGGATGTGGTTTGGACCAGTGCGGCAAATCGAAACACAAATATCGTAGGGTTTCCAGATCGCCAGTTTCGTCAAGCTGCAGCTGAACACAAATAGCGTAGGGTTTCCAAATTCGTCGAAGTCGTCAAACCACACCATGTTTGAACTAGCTCGCGAAAATGTTCCGTGATTTCGCCAATCCTGACGCAGATCGCCAGTTTCGTCAAGCTGCAGCTGAACACAAATAGCGTAGGGTTTCCAAATTCGTCGAAGTCGTCAAACCACACCATGTTTGAACTAGCTCGCGAAAATGTTCCGTGATTTCGCCAATCCTGACGTGTGAGACAACACCACACTGCTGCCTTCTGGTGTGCGAGACTCTCCTCTCCCTCTCCAAACTCCATCCACAGCTCGTCACCTCTTCATTACCAAGTCCCAGAAATTTAGTCCACCGTTCTCTTCAATCACTCAGCTTCCTCTCTCCTCTAGCTGTTCCTATATATCCAATTCTGCCTCATATGCGCGTACTAAATGTTTTTTTCTTACTGTTCCTCTTGCAGGCTACTGAAAGACTGCTGTGGCGGACGATTCTGCTTTGAAGTCTAACTCGCCGTATGAAGCTTGCGAGATAACACCACATCGCTGGCTCTTGGTGTGCGAGACACTTCTCTCTCCCACTCTCAGTCTGCACCCCGCAACTCAAATACCCACTCATTTCAGTTCACGATTTCCATGTTTTGTCTCCTTCAAACATTGGCCTTGCGCGGTGCTCTGGTTAATCTCTTCGTGCCTGTTCCTTAAAAAGTCTCATTTTTCCCTTACCACCTCCCTCTAGCAGGATAGCATGGGACCGCTGTGGCGGACAGTTTCTGCTGAGACTGTTGCCCGGCTGCATGCAACTCACGAACAGGCTTCCATCTCTCGCGCTACGTTCGCTGGCTCTTCATGTGCGAGTCAGGTGTGCAAATCTCGATATTTCGTTTCGTTCATATATGCATTGGCTACTGCGACCTTGTGATATATTGTTTTTGCAGAATACAGCGCGCATGACAACGTTTCTTTCTGCGAATTTCAAGATTAATGTCAAGCGTCAGAGATTATTATGACGATATCGTTATTTTTTTTCCAGCAGGTCTATTTTCGTATTTAGTTCAATCCATTCTTGAAGTTTATCACGGCTCCTGGCGGATGTTCCTGGAACGCAGTTTTTTAATTATCAAGGCATCGGTAGGTTCAGGTTAGTGCTGACTAACCCGCCATTGGTAGGTTTATGTTTGTGTTGACCCATTGTTGTGTGTGTGTTGGTGCAGAGAGCAGAAACTTTGTCCCGCCCACAGGAAGCTGTTGGCATGTTCCATGTTTCCTGGTTAAAGCCCGAGTCTATAATGGCAAACGTTCAACTTCAAGATTCTTGAACTTGTTTTCGTCAAGAACAGGGTAACCAGATTCAGAAAGCTGAGCTCTCGCTACCCACCAGGAAGGGAGTTGGTGGGCCAGAAGGTGATTGGCCAAATGCCCCACAGCAAAAACACGGACGAGCCTCGCCAGAAACAAACAAAGGCAAGTATCACTGTTCACACTTTCAGAACTTGAAACTCGACATTACCTTTCTAGACTCGTAGCATAGAAGGCTCCATAGCCCATATTCTCGTCAATAGTCAGCATAGTTGCGCCCATCTGCTTGCCGTATGCTAAGACTTTTGTAGCACATAAAGACGAAACTTCCCGGCGACTTTTTCGCGCATAACACATCCGATCTCGTACATTGCTTGGAAGGCATGACCCTCAGATTGATCGCCACCGTGAGACTTACTCGTCGCCGCTGAAGGGTAACCTAGCCCGCACTCAATGCCGGTCCGCAATCACTCAAGGCCCGCCCTCACTCCCGTCGTCGTCACTCCCGTCGTTCTCTCTCTCCCGTCAAACTCTCTTTCCCGTCGCGCTCTCCCTCCCGTCGCGCTCTCACTCCCGTCACACTCTCACTCCCGTCGCTCTCTCTTTCCGGCGCGCCCTCACTCTCGTCGCTCTCTCGCTCCCGTCGCGCTCATTCTACCGTCGCTCTCTCACTTCTTTGCGCTCTCACTCCCGTCGCTCTCTCTCTCTCTCCCTCCGCCCTCTCACTCCCGTTGCTCTCTCTTTCCGGCGCGCTCTCACTCTCGTCGCTCTCGCGCCCCCGTCGCGCTCATTCTACCCTCGCTCTCTCACTTCTTTGCGCTCTCACTCCCGTCGCTCTCTCACTCCCGCCGCCCTCTCATCTCCCGTCCCTCTCTCACTCCCGTCGCGCTCTCACTCCTGTCGCTCTCTTTCCGGCGCGCTCTCACTCTCGTCGCTCTCTCGCTCCCATCGCGCTCATTCTACCGTTGCTCTCTCACTTCTTTGCGCTTGCTCTCCCGTCGCTCTCTCTCTCTCCCGCCGCCCACTCACTTCCGTCGCTCTCTCACTCCCGTCGCTCTCTCACTCCCGTCGCTCTCTCACTCCCGTCGCTCTCTCACTCCCGTCGCTCTCTCACTCCCGTCGCTCTCTCACTCCCGTCGCTCTCTCACTTCCGTCGCGCTCTCACTTCCCTCGCTCACTCAGTGACTGTCGCTCTCTCACTCCCATCACCCACGCACGTCGCTCGCACATGTCGCTCACACGTGACTCACTAACACATGTCGCTCATATCTGCTCCTCTTACCCTCTTCCCCCTTTGCGCTCCCCCCGGTTCCTCCTCTGCCCATCTTCCCCGTCACTCACACACGACACACACGACATGCTCACACATGTTCCCATCTCCCCTCTCCTCCCTTCCCTCTCCGCTCCTCTCCTCACTTCCCTCTCTGTCCCCTCCTTCCCTTCTCTGTCTTCGCCTCGCCTCCCTTCCCACTCATCCCCTCCCCTTCCTTTCCTTCTCGTCGTCTTTCCTTCCTTCCATCTGTCCATTCTCCGGGAAGAATTGGGAGGGGGACTGAAGAGCCTTCTCTCCCCTCCTGCCTCACTCACTCCCGCCTGTTGCCTACATCAATCCTGTTCATCATTACAGTCACTTGCTTTCCTCACTGTCCCACTCCTCCCTTCCCTCTCCCCCACCCCCTCCCTCTCCCGCCGCTTCCGTCTACCACTAATGCAACTGGCGTGCATTCCCGTGACGCAGAGTGCAGGTGATGGCCGCGTGTTTGCGTGGCTATGTGGCATTGTGAATGTTGGGGGGAAGGGGGGAAATGGAAGGCGGAAGGGAATGGGAGACGTCGCCCACGTCGCTCCCGTCACTCCCTCCCCTTTGGGCCCGATCCTCTCCGCCTCTCGCCCCTTCCGTCATCGCCTCTCCATTTTCCCTTTCCCTTTCCCCCATGTCATTTCATGCGCTTTTCCCATTTACCCTCCCTCCCTTCCTCTATAGTCCGTCCCACTGTGCCTGTCCCTTGTTTCCCTCCTTTTCCGCACGTGTCCTGCCCTCTGTTTCCTCGATCCCCATGCCCTATACCCCATGTCTCTCCCTCCCGTTGCCCCATGCGACATTCTCCCTACGCCATGCCCCCCTCAGCCCCTTAGAGAATCCAGCCCAGTGGGGGGAGTTCAATCCCCCCACACACTCACCTCATCCACAATCACTGAGGGGAGGTCGGCCTCCCCTCAGCCCCTTAGAGAATCCAGCCCAGTGGGGGGAGTTCAACCCCCCCACACACTCACCTCATCCACAATCACTGAGGGGAGGTCGGCCTCCCCTCAGCCCCTTAGAGAATCCAGCCCAGTGGGGGGAGTTCAACCCCCCCACACACTCACCTTGGAAACAATCACTGAGGGGAGGTCGGCCTCCCCTCAGCCCCTTGGAGAATCCAGCCCAGTGGGGGGAGTTCAATCCCCCCACACACTCACCTCATCCACAATCACTGAGGGGAGGTCGGCCTCCCCTCAGCCCCTAAGAGAATCCAGCCCAGTGGGGGGAGTTCAACCCCCCCACACACTCACCTCATCCTCAATCGCTGAGGAGAGGTCGGCCCTCCCTCAGCCCCTTAGAGAATCCCGCCCAATGGGGGGAGTTCAACCCCCCCACACATTAACCTCATCCACAATCACTGCGGGGAGGTCGGCCTCCCCTCAGCCCCTAAGAGAATCCCGCCCAGTGGGGGGAGTTCAACCCCCCCACACACTCACCTCATACACAATCACAGAGAGGGGGTAGCCTCACCCAAGCCTCTTATCCCATCCAGCCTAGTGGGGGACCCCCCCACACACTCACCTTGGAAACAATCACTGAGGGGAGGTCGGCCTCCCCTTAGCCTCCTCTCAAGTCCAGCCCAGTGGGGGAAGTTCAAACCCCCCACACACTCACCTCATACACAATCACTGAGGGGAGGTCGGCCTCCCCTCAGTCTAATACCCCCTAACTTATCGTTGCTCGGCTCCTCTCTGCTCATTTCCCGTCCCGTACATTGCTTCTCACCGGATGGTTTAGAGTACGGGCGGCACTGAGCAGATTGTCGTTCCCGTCTAGTTAGAAGACGCGCCTTGCTGTCCGCGCCTTGTTTTTCGCCGCCTTGCTGTCCGCGCCTTGCTGATGGCGCCTGCCCGTCAACGCCTTCCCGTCCGCGTCTTCCCTGTGCGCGCCTTCCGTCCGCGCCGTTGTGGCTCTCGCCTTCCGCCCTATCCCTATGTAGTTGCGCCTTCTATGGGCCGTCTCACACAGGCCGCGTATTCCTGTCCGAGTCTCTCCCTTCCGCAACTTTCGAGTGTGTTCGCTTTTTCTCGTGCAACGGTGTCCCGACCAGCGCAATCGTCACCGTGGTCGAGCTGCAGTTGCTAACGGGCAGGCTTTCCTTCTGACGTTCGGGGCCACATATCCATTCGCCACTCAAATGGTGTGGTTTCTACAGATAATTACGTGCAGTGTCGATTCTCTTCGGAGAACAAGGACGCGACGTGACTGTTTTGTGACCACAACAACCGTTGAGTGTCGCCGCTATTCCCGTGTTGGTGGCCTGAAACGTTCTGTGCTGGAATGGACGTTCGCCACCTGAAAACGCCAAACGTGGGCAATAGCGTTACCCCGCTTATGTTGCCTAAACCTGATGACGGACGTGACGTTACGTGATCGTCCTTAGAATTCGTCTAGTAGGTACAAACCGAATGCATGTGGTAGGTCATGCACGTCGAGTGCATTGCTGGTTGTTGAGCTGCGTATCAGTAGGCTCCTGCCATGTCCGCGATCATAGAAAGCTGGTGGTGTGACTTGCGTGGATGGTGGTTTGGTTTTGTTTGTCGCTTGTGTTTGTTCAAGTTTCCTGAACTAGGAACCCATACAATACGAAAAACTTCGAAGCACCCCACCTTCGCCACCTCTTTCCGGCGAATTGCGCTCTCGTCATCCTTCGCCCAACCCCCTTTCAAGTTCAGTAATCCTGAACCCTTGCCATTCTAGGCGCGGGCTTTAAAGGGTGTGAATGTGGGCATTTTAAAGCAGCAGTATACATTTGGCAGCACTGTTGTTTCTGTACAGTGTGCCAGGCGATTTCGCCTCAACGAAAATGTAAACAGAATAGCGAGAGTGTTGGCGAAAAACTGGAGCGCTTCCGTTGTAAGAGGAGCAGGGTTGGGTAGGTTGTGGGTCACAAAATGGGAAACACCTCCCGTCACCGAACTTGCCACATCACACACTACGGGGAATACGCATCTAGTAGCTACTAGTTTAGGTACTAGGCAGCAGGCCGGAGGGTGCTAGGCCAGCAGCGCGACCACATACATAGACGCGGGTGAGTATTTAGCCGTGTGCAGAACAGGCGACGCCTGCGAGCGTCACTAGCGCCAGCGATGGTGGCACTCCGTGTGTGTCGTGTCATTCCGCGCGCGTCACTGGCGCCAGCAATGATAGCATTCCGTTAGCGGGACTTGCGCCAGTTACGCTATCATTCCGCGCGCAACACTTGCGCGCGCTGTGCTGGCATCCGCGCGCGGCACTTGTGCGCGCTATGCTGGCATTCCGCGCGCGCTAGCATAGCGCGCTCAGCAGAGCTGCGCTTGCCAGCAAAACGCGCGCCGCAAAGCGGCACCTGCATACCGCGCGGCGCGCCAGCACAGCGAGCGCATGTGACGCTTAGATGCCCCAGCAAACAGCACGCGGTTGCAAGCACGCGCTCTCCAGCGCGCGCGAGCCAGCCATCCTACTGCAGCCACCAGTAACGCGCTGCTCGCCTCACGGATTTCTCCAATACACGAAATGCGTAAGGCCGCGTCCACACGTTTGGACTCATTTCCGCCCCTGCTTCCCCTCATTTCCGCCCCTGCTTCCCCTCCTTTCCCCCCACGCATCCCCTCATTTCCGCCCCTGCTTCCCCTCATTTCCGCCCCTGCTTCCCCTCCTTTCCCCCCACGCATCCCCTCATTTCCGCCCCTGCTTCCCCTCATTTCCGCCCCTGCATCCCCTCATTTCCGCCCCTGCTTCCCCTCCTTTCCCCCCACGCATCCCCTCATTTCCGCCCCTGCATCCCCTCATTTCCGCCCCTGCTTCCCCTCCTTTCCCCCCACGCATCCCCTCATTTCCGCCCCTGCTTCCCCTCCTTTCCCCCCACGCATCCCCTCATTTCCGTCCCTGCATCCCCTCATTTCCGCCCCTGCTTCCCCTCCTTTCCCCCCACGCATCCCCTCATTTCCGCCCCTGCTTCCCCTCCTTTCCCCCCACGCATCCCCTCATTTCCGCCCCTGCATCCCCTCATTTCCGTCCCTGCCTCCCCTCCTTTCCCCCTTGCTTCCCCTCCTTTCCCCCACTTCTTCCCCTCCTTTCCCCCACTGCTTCCCCTCCTTTCCCCCACTGCTTCCCCTCCTTTCCCCCACTGCTTCCCCTCCTTTCCCCCACTGCTTCCCCTCCTTTCCCCCACTGCTTCCACTCCTTTCCCCCACTGCTTCCCCTCCTTTCCCCCACTGCTTCCCCTCCTTTCCCCCACTGCTTCCCCTCCTTTCCCCCACTGCTTCCCCTCCTTTCCCCCACTGCTTCCCCTCCTTTCCCCCACTGCTTCCCCTCCTTTCCCCCACTGCTTCCCCTCCTTTCCCCCATTGCTTCCCCTCCTTTCCCCCACTGCTTCCCCTCCTTTCCCCCACTGCTTCCCCTCCTTTCCCCCACTGCTTCCCCTCCTTTCCCCCACTGCTTCCCCTCCTTTCCCCCACTGCTTCCCCTCCTTTCCCCCACTGCTTCCCCTCCTTTCCCCCACTCCTTCCCCTCCTTTCCCCCACTGCTTCCCCTCCTTTCCCCCACTGCTTCCCCTCCTTTCCTCCACTTCTCTGCCTCGCCTTTCACCCCGTGCTTCCCCTCCTTTCCCCCACTGTTTCCCCCACTGTTTCCCCTCCTTTCCTCCACTTCTCTGCCTCGCCTTTCACCCCCGTGCTTCCCCTCCTTTCCCCCACTGCTTCCCCTCCTTTCCTCCACTTCTCTGCCTCGCCTTTCACCCCCGTGCTTCCCCTCCTTTCCCCCACTGCTTCCCCTCCTTTCCTCCACTTCTCTGCCTCGCCTTGACCCCCCGTGCTTCCCCTCCTTTCCCCCACTGCTTCCCCTCCTTTCCTCCACTTCTCTGCCTCGCCTTTCCCCCCCGTGCTTCCCCTCCTTTCCCCCACTGCTTACCCTCCTTTCCTCCACTTCTCTGCCTCGCCTTTCACCCCCGTGCTTCCCCTCCTTTCCCCCACTGCTTCCCCTCCTTTCCTCCACTTCTCTGCCTCGCCTTTCCCCCCCGTGCTTCCCCTCCTTTCCCCCACTGCTTCCCCTCCTTTCCTCCACTTCTCTGCCTCGCCTTTCCCCCCGTGCTTCCCCTCCTTTCCCCCACTGCTTCCCCTCCTTTCCTCCACTTCTCTGCCTCGCCTTTCACCCCCGTGCTTCCCCTCCTTTCCCCCACTGCTTCCCCTCCTTTCCTCCACTTCTCTGCCTCGCCTTTCACCCCCGTGCTTCCCCTCCTTTCCCCCACTGCTTCCCCTCCTTTCCTCCACTTCTCTGCCTCGCCTTTCCCCCCCGTGCTTCCCCTCCTTTCCCCCACTGCTTCCCCTCCTTTCCTCCACTTCTCTGCCTCGCCTTTCCCCCCGTGCTTCCCCTCCTTTCCCCCACTGCTTCCCCTCCTTTCCTCCACTTCTCTGCCTCGCCTTTCCCCCCCGTGCTTCCCCTCCTTTCCCCCACTGCTTTCCCTCCTTTCCTCCACTTCTCTGCCTCGCCTTTCCCCCCCGTGCTTCCCCTCCTTTCCCCCACTGCTTCCCCTCCTTTCCTCCACTTCTCTGCCTCGCCTTTCCCCCCGTGCTTCCCCTCCTTTCCCCCACTGCTTCCCCTCCTTTCCTCCACTTCTCTGCCTCGCCTTTCCCCCCCGTACTTCCCCTGCTTTCCCCCGCTGATTCCCCTCCTTTCTTCTCCTCATCCCTCCTCACCCCATCCTTTCTTCTCCTCATCCCTCCTCACCCCACCCTTTCCTCTCCGCATCCCTTCTCACCCCATCCTTTCTTCTCCTCATCCCTCACCCCATCCTTTCTTCTCCTCATCCCTCACCCCATCCTTTCTTCTCCTCATCCCTCCTCACCCCGTCCTTTCTTCTCCGCATCCCTTCTCACCCCATCCTTTCTTCTCCTCATCCCTCACTCTACCAACTGGTTATTGAACGTAGTGCTTTGTTTACATACTGTGTTATGGTAGGGAACTGGCTACAAAAAGTGTTGAAGTCAGCAACCTGTAATGATGTCACAAAGCACTACGTTCAATAACCAGTTGGTAAAAACACAAACATGAGTTTGATGGCACGATGTGTTGGGTCAGTAAGAAATACCTAAAAGGGGAAAAGAGGGTGTGTTTATGTGCTAATGTTCAAGGCGGAAGATTGAATACTTGGATCGTATAAGGACAGGCCGATTGACCGAGAGGCTTGAAGCTGCTTTGCTCGTAGCCGTTGCCATGCTCCCCTGCCATTCCCATTGCAATCGCAGCCTATCCAAGCCCAGGTTGCAGGCTGTTATGTGCCCTGTGAGGCGTAGGATGTGCAGTCAGGAAAGCACCCCACCTGCAACACAAGCACAGAAATCGAGCAAGGGAATACAATGTGAGGGCTGTAGGAGGTCAGATTCAACTAAGAAAGAAACACATAAGTGTGGGGGACCTGGAGGGGCAGGGTGTGAGCAGAGCGCCCTTGGTAGAGGAGGGGGTACGAAGAGGTAGGAGAGGGGAGGTGAGAAGAATGCCCCTGGTAGGGGGATGGGAGGTGAGCAAAGAGTGCCTGATAGGGCCAGGAGAGGTGGTAGGGGAGGGGAGATGAGAAGGGAGTAGGTGGCAGGGGAAGGGGAGGTCAGATGGGAGTATGTTGTATGTGGTAGGGGGAGGGGAGCAACGATGTGAGTAGGTGGTATGGGGAGGCGTGGTGGGCTGAAATCCCGTGGTAAGGGGGGGAAAGGGGAGGTGAGATTGGAGTAGGTGGTAGGGGGAGGGGAGATGGGAGTAGGTGGGGGTAGGTGGGAGATGCATGTTGAAATTTCCCATGGCAATGCCGCTGTTGCTTGGGAGGTGACGACAAGAGAATCGAAAGGGGCTTGGTTACAGGTTTAGCGGAAGGCAAGGATGGCAGTGAGGATTGCAAGAGGAGAGAATGGCTGGAGGAGTGCGTAAGGAAGGAAGGATGGGGGACAGGAAGGCAGGGAGAGAAGGGAGAGAAGGGAGAGAAGGGAGAGAAGGGAGAGAAGGGAGAGAAGGGAGAGAAGGGAGAGAAGGGAGGGAAGGGAGAGAAGGGAGGGAAGGGAGGGCAGGGAGAGAAGGGTGGGAAGGGAGGGAAGGGAGAGAAGGGAGGGAAGGGAGTGAAGGGAGAGGAAGGGAGACATGGGAGAGAAGGGAGGGAAGGGAGTGAAGGGCGAGGAAGGGAGACACGGGAGAGAAGGGAGAGAAAAGGAGGGAACGGAGAGACTTCTATCGAAGGGAGAGAAGGGAGGGAAGGTAGTCAAGGGAGGCAAGGGATGAAAGGGAGTGAAAGGAGAAGCAGGAGAGATGTCGGGAGGGAGAGACGAGGAAGAGTAGGGATGAAATGGAAGGTAACGGAGATACGGTGGGGGGGAGGAGAAGGGCGGGAAGGGAGCGAAGGTATTGAAGGGAGAGAAGGGCGGGAAGGGAGCGAAGGTATTGAAGGGAGAGAAGGGCAGGAAGGGAGGGACGGGAGGGACGGGAGGGACGGGAGAGAAGGGAGAGAAAGGAGAGACAGGAGATTGCATGGAGGGATGAGAGGGAAGGGAGAAAAGGGAGAGAAGGTAAGGGGGGAGAGAAGGGAGGGAAGGGAGAGAAGGGAGGGAAGGAAGGGAAGGGAGGGAAGGAGGGAAGCGAGGGATGGGAGAGAAGGGAGGGAAAGGAGAGATGGGAGAGCAGGGAGAGAAGGGAGGGAAGGGAGGGAAGCGAGGGAAGGGAGACAGGGAGGGAAGGGAGAGACTGGAGAGAAGGGAGGGATTGGAGGGAAAGGAGGGAAGGGAGGGAAGGGAGAGAAGGGAGGGAAGGGAGAGAAGGGAGGGAAGGGAGAGAAGGGATGGAAGGGAGAGAGGGGAGGGAAGGGAGAGAAGGGAGGGAAGGGAGAGAAGGGAGGGAAGGGAGAGAAGGGAGGGAAGGGAGAGAAGGGAGGGAAGGGAGAGAAGGGAGGGAAGGGAGAGAAGGGAGGGAAGGGAGAGAAGGGATGGAAGGGAGAGAAGGAAGGGAAGGGGGGTCGGGCGACGGACAGGGGAAAAGGGAGGCGGCGGGAAAAGGGGATCGGGCGGCGGGAATGCGCATCGGGCGGCGGGAAAGGGGAAGCGGGCGGCGGGAAGGCGCATCGGGCGGCGGGAAAGGGGAAGCGGGCGGCGGGAACGGGAATCGGACGGCGGGAAGGGGCGGACGGGCGGCCCGCCTGGAATCAATGGGCGGGAAAGGGGATTCAGGCGGCGCGGAGTGAGATTCGGGCGGCGGGAAAGGGGAACCGGGCAGCGGGAACATGAATCGGGCGGCGGGAACATGAATCGGGCGGCGGGGGAACATGAATCGGGCGACGGGAAGGGGAGTAGGGCGACGGGAAAGGGAAATCGGGCGGCGGGAAAGAAGAATCGCGAGGCATGACGGGGAATCGGGCGGCGAGAACAAGGAGTCGAGCGGCGTTCCGAATCGGGCAGCGTGACTGGGGTTTCATGGCGGCGGGAAAGGGAAATCGGGCGCCGGGAAGGGGGATTAGGCGACGGGAAAGAGGAACTTTGCGTCGGCGAAGGGAAATCGGGCCGCAGGAAAGGGAATGGCTAAGGCGTTCTCACTTTGATGCGGAATGCTCCGTGTATCAGGCGCCGAAAAATAAACAATGGCTCTGTCGGCGTATGACCTATGCGTGAGAAGAGCTATAATCGCAATGGCTTGCACCGCTTTTGGAAGTTACCTTTTTAGTGCTGAGTAAGGACGCCGTGGGTGTGGGCATAGTGGCGAGGAGGTATGTCCTTCAGTATACTTTTGGCTAGGTATAAACTTTTGACGAGTGAGTCAGGTGACTGGGGTTGGGTTTGGACTTGTCGCTGTGTCTGAAGTCGAGATGCTCCGAGTCGGCTTCTGTCCAAACAACGCCTGCTGTCACGCGCTCGGCCCACCCACGCCCAACGCTCTCTTTAAAGCTCGCCACCGGCGGCGCTGCCGCGGTCGACGCGAGCGCTGAAATCGTTCTCGAAAACTCGCAATGTGAGTCGGGGTTTGTCCAGTTCAGAGGCTCTCAGCGAGCTTTCTCACGTGATAATCCTCCCATTCCAAATGGGAGTCCGGAGTTTGCACTCAAAGCTCCACTTCCCATGAGCGGAGACAGAATGCGCGCGCCCGGGGCTGCCCTTCAAAGTGCGACGACACACCGACCCAGGCGGCATGATGTGCAGGCAGAGAAGCCGCCGTCCTTTTTTGGTCACATTTCCCGGTAAAATGTGCAAAAAAAGTGCTTTCATTTCCCCGTTGTGCCTGCCTGCAGTAAAGGTGCTGCTTGAGCTGAAGGAGGCGTGGGACATTTGGGAAGGCAACAGCAACGCCACCACGGCGTGCTCTGCATGGGAGGCGTCATCTGCAGCCCCAAAGGGCTCGTCGTTTCCATGTGAGGATCATTGCCTTGCCGCCTCTCGTTGTCCTTGATGATATGCCCTAAGTTTTTGCTCGGTGCTGTGTGTTTGCCCTTTGTTAACCTGTCCTAATTGCCCCTCGTTGCTGTTATTGCTTCCCAGTTCGCCCGTGGTGTAGGCACAAACGTTGTATTGGTATCCATAGCCCAGGGTTCTAATCCCAGCTGGCCATGTTTTTCCCCTGGAAATGTGGTGGGGCGATAGCTCGAATATGGTAACCGAACTCCCAGGTAGTTGGGGCCGGGCGTTTCTATGCCTCCTCGGTACTCCGTCATTACCCCTCCTTGGTCCTCTGTCCTCTCCTTTCCCCCACAGTGTATCACTGTATTTCCCCTCCGCTGGCTGCTGCTCTTGCAATGATTGTGTTGGAATTTGTGTGCTTGTGGAAGTATTGCAATCCGGATTGGGGGGGATGGGTTGAAGGATGTGGGTGGTGGGATGGGGGAGGACTAGATATTGGGGAAGGGAACTAGGGTGGGCGATGGGGGAGGAATGGGAGATGGTTTGCGTGCGTGCACGCACGAATGTGTTGCCAGATATTCAAGTCAAGACGGAGTAATGACTTCCCCCAGTGCCTTCATACCTGCCTCCATCACCGGTCTTTCCGCTCTGCAATACCTGTGCGTCACCAACCCCCACACCCCCTTCCCGACCCCTCACTTCCCCCCACTCCCCCCCCTCTCCATCCACTACATCCATCTTGCATCTACCATGCCTCTCCCTCGTTTGCCAATGCCCTTGCCTCAACCTCATTTTGATCCGTCCTTCCATCTCGTCCGTAACCTTCCACACAACACAACTACCATGACCTCTTGCTGACCTCTTGTGCAGTGCACTAACTTGAGAAAAGCGTAGCCTCCATGCTGTATGTACGTTGCCTTTCCATTGTTGTTCCCATGCTCCCATCCCATCCCACAGCGATCTGTCCCTCATCAGGCCGGTGGGGCCCATTCCACCCCTCGGCAGTCTCACCGGCCTCACCCACCTGTTCGTGCTGCTCTGCTCTTCCATGGCTCCAAACCATGGCCGCTTACTGTTGGACGAGGCCCATCCTCTGCCCTTCATTACTCCTCTGCACCTGCTGATCCTATACTATCTCCAGCTTCATTATCCCCAGCTTCATTATCTCCAGCTTCATTATCCCCAGCCCATTCTCAAGACTGAAGTCATTTGCTTCTTTGTTTTCACACCTCGTGCTTCTTCATTCACCACCACTCAACTACTCCTGCTCGAGTCGCTTACAAATGCTGAATTTCGATTCTCCTACACCCTGCAACCTTGTGGCATGTGTTCCCCTTTCCCACTGCGCCACTCACACCCTGCATACGTTCTATCGCTGCTTGCATGCCATGCGTGCACTCAGAGGTTTTGGAACGCCTGGAATTGAAAGCAGGTTGACTGGCACTCTGGAAGGACTGGCTTGGCTCTCCTCCCTCACCAACCTGCGAACACTGTACGCCCTGCGAACACTGTACGCCCTGCGAACACTGTACGCCCTGCGAACACTGTACGCCCTGCGAACACTGTACGCCCTGCGAACACTGCACGCCCTGCGAACACTGTACGCCCTGCGAACACTGTACGCCCTGCGAACACTGTACGCCCTGTGACCAGTGAAGTGAAGACTGTAAACCCTGCACACACTGCATGCCTTGCAAACAAACACTGTACACCATGCAAATACTGTTCGCCCCACTAGCCATGTCTATCCTGAGCAAGCGATGTCACTCTCACGTGCATTCCACGATCGCATGCAAGCCATGTCCAGCCATGCTGCATGCCACATCGTTCCAGCATATGCCAAGGTCTACAGTAATTGGCATTAACAGGGGACTTGTCCTCTCTCCCTGTCCCTTCAGAAGTCCAATGTTCCCATTCTACACCCCTCATGTCTCCATACATGCCTCACTTCCTTTCCATCACCCAGGAGTCTACAGTACTTGCCATTAACTGGTGACTTGTCCTCCCTGCACGTTCTTTCTCACATGAGAAGCCTTCAGCAACTGTAAGTATTATCGCAGTGCAGAAGCACATTGTGGTCCGTTTCTAAATGTTTTGTTCGCCTTCTGTTTTATATGTCACAAAGGTTAATAAAAAGGTCGTTTTGTTTTTGAGAAGGTATTGTAAATTGTGCAATATGCTCCGATAATTCTTGATATCAATGGAGCAGTGGCAAGAATACGACGGTATTGCATGTCGCCATGTTGTTCTATACCGACATGCATCTGGCACATGTAGTGCACATACCTTTGCCTATTTACATGTGCATGAGCACAGGAAACTCAGTTCGCTCCCCAACGCGGCAGGCGAGATACCCAGAGAGATTCAATACCTGACTGCCCTCAGTACACTGTAAGATCACACCAGTCCAAAGATCGGACACATGGAGCAAGCTCATAATCTGCACAAAAAAACACCTCCCCACCTGCTCTGACATGATAGTCTACGTGACATGCTCTAGCCTTCCTCCCTGCAGGGATCTCTCCTTCCTTCGTGCTGCGGAGTTTCCCAACTGGGTCACTCAACTCTCCAACCTTCAGTACCTGTGAGCTCCTCTCCTCCTGCTTTACTCTCGCTCTCCACCATTTCCAATCCAGACACCACACCCCTCGCACCTCACATGTGCCATGGCTAACCAGGCTTGTCTCAGTGCGGCAACTCTTCTGGCCTTCCCTTGTGCGCAGGAACCTGGAATCGGACTATCCACTCCGGCAGGGACGTTTGCTGAATGATGACATCTCTCACCTCACAGCACTCACTAGCATGTGAGTTTATCGAACGTGGGAGTGCAGCAAGCATGCTCGCTCAGAGTTAGCTCCTAACCAGATGAGGATGCTTAATGTCTCCCTTTATGTCATACTAAGGTGGAAAAAGCATAACCATTTTTTAATGTAACATACGGGAGTGTAAAAGGCAATGTTATATTGAAAAAAGGGTGGATTGTTTTCATGTCTTTGCTGTTGCTGTTGATGTTGCTATTGCAGTTGCAGTTGCAGTTGCAGTTGCTGTCGCCATCTAGAATGCTTGATGCATCGCAATTTTGAGTAGGGAAATCAAAGCGCTCGTGTGTTGTGCCCTAGTTTCTCACAAGGTAGAAGCCCAGGTGACCATCTGTTTCCTGCTCCCGCGCTCTGCAGGTCCCTTAAGGGAAACAACCTGGATGGCTACCTTCCCAAGAGCTGGGCCAATCTGGTCAATCTGCAGGAGCTGTGAGTCACTGCTTGCCATGCCATTCTTCCAAGCTGTCATGCAGTTTTTCTACTATGGTGTCATGCTGGCTAATCTTCTAACTGATTGGATTGGAAGAGAATAATTAGTGAGCCAGTGGCCCAGAAATATTTGTTCGGTTTGGGTAGATACGAACCGAACCGCACCAAACCGCAGTTCGTTTTTCTGCTCATGCATATCCCCCCTGCAAATTACCCACCTTCATGTCAGCGAGCCCATGCCAACCTGCAGCAATTCAAGGATCTCTGGTCGGGTTAGGTCGACTCAGCCCGATCTGTGTTTTTTCTCAAGTCAGGCCGGCCTTTCCCAAACGCCGACCCAGCCATGTTGGGTCGCGTATACCCGGCCGGGTCGGGTCGACCCGAGATCCGATTCTTTCATGTTATGCCGGGTCGGATCAGAAATCAAGCCGATAATTCGAAATCAGCTCGTGTACGAGCGGGTCGGGACTTCTTGGTCCTGTTAGAAGCTAAATTTTGCAAACTGCACGCTAAATTCGACATTTGGGTGGGGTTTTCAGGGACAAAGGAGTGCCTAAGCTCAATCAATGACAATCAACTTGAACATAATATATTATGCCTGCTCAGAAAAACATAAGTGTTCCTGCCCGCTTCGGCTTATGTTCGCATAATTACAAAATGGAACACTCGCAAATAGCACGGGAAACACATGTCTGCCATCACAGCCTAGGCTTGAGCGAAAAGTCGATCCGGTTCGGCCGCGTCGAAGACGACCATGCTTAAAATTTAGTGCGTCGGCAAATACGAATGTGTTAACAAGCGTTACAACGCTGTTTTCTTATTTCCCCAAACCATACAGGGAGTAAGGCACTCAGATAGATTGCGAAATTGTGGTTGCATCTTATGTGACTAGCGAATTACGCCCACTTGATCAACACAAGCATCTTTGCCCACAAAGGCAAAGAGTCGGGCACTAAACACTTATTTCAAAAAGCGTTCGGGCCGAACCAAACATGTTGGTTCGCCCACCAAACAAGCTCATTACACGGGTTTAGGAAAGGATTTGGGATACCCTAAAAATGTTTCCCCGGTTCACTTGGACGTACCACAAGTGGCTTGAAGCTGAACCTTTCGAACTGCGACTATTTTACTGGTACAAGCCTATCCATTTTTCACACAAAGAGAAGGCAGTTTTGTACTTCGCTTAAGGCCTGTATGGGACATCACAATATTTGTTGCTTTTCTTTGTGTGTGTGTGTGTGTGTGTGTGTTTGTGTGTGTGTGTGTGTGTGTGTGTGTGTGTGTGTGTGTGTGCGCGCGTGTGTGTGTGTGTGTGTGTGTGTGTGTGTGTGTGTGTGTGTTTTTAACAGATCTTTGAGGTCCAACCAATTGCAGGGAACCATTCCGACCACGTTCTTGGGCCTAACAAGTCTAATTATACTGTAAGCTTCCCGTGTCACTTCTTCCCATTGTCTAACCCTCAGTCTAGCCTTGTCTATATCCCTGCCTCGTCTCTCCCTTCCTCACTCCGCACAGCACACCACATGTCCTGCCCCCCTGTAATGCAGAGACCTCTCGCGGAATCAACTGTCTGGTACAATACCTGCATTTGCCACCAACATCAAGTCGTTGTACGTCACTCTTCCCTTCCTTTGTGAGTTGGTTGTGGGAAATCTCATCTCAACTAACCCACAAATCAAGTGTCTGGTACAATACCTGCATTTGCCACCATCAAGTCACTGTACGTCACTCTCCCCTCCGCTCCGCCTCCTGCTCCACCTATCCAAACCAACCCCAGCTGTTTTACTTCCCGCACCTTCTTTGATCAGTACATTTTCATGCATCCGCTCCTCTCTTTTCCCTTCACTACATGCATTCCCTGCTTAACCATTTTCCTTTGCTGTGCTTCCTTTCTGCAATCGGAGCTCTCTAGATTTCTCCCTTCGGACGTCCTTTGATTGCCTCTGCCAACCTTGATGCTTTCAGCCGACCAAGTGGGAAAGCCATGAAAAGTATGGCGCTGCAGGCAATTTATGACACCTGTGCACCCTTTGGATTGTTTGCACGAAGCCCCCACCCCACTGTGATGGGTCACCGGTGCCGTGCTTACAAACTGCCTGCAGCGCCATACTTCCAGCTCAATGCCGTGTTAGCAAGTCATTGCCATGCCATGAGGCTCCCTAACAAGCTACCAGATTCCCACCTTAGCAATATAAACTCAAAACGCTTCCAATCACCCCTATGTAATACCCACTCACACACACCGCTTCTTCGACACCTCACATCGACACCACCAACATCCTCACAATGTCTGTCTCATTGGTCCTGCCTTAACCTGCCATGCCAAGACCCCCTCTCTGTTGACCAAACTCGCTATCTGTTTTGCTCTTTTTGTTCCTATCTGTATGTCAGTTTCAAAATCTTTTCTTTCTCTCTTTCAACTTCATCCCTCGCGCCTCCTTTTATTCTCCACCCTCCTTTCATTCTTGCCCCGCTTTGTGTCTTGGTCACTATTTTCCCATGGCCTTGCACCCTTAGCTCCACTCTTTCCCTTTTTACAAACACCACACCTCTCTTCGTGAGTGACGTTCACATAATAAATCTCTACCCGCCTCTCCTGTCCGCCCTGCCTGTCCAGAAAGCTTGGCCACAATAACTTCAGTGGGCCCATCCCACCACACATTGCACTTCCCAACCTCTATTACCTGTGAGATTCCCATGCTGGCCCATCTTTTTTGCATCTTCAAACCTTCAGTCCTGTTCGCCCCTTGGGCTCTCCTCCAAGCTGTTCAGTTCAGTCTACCTCTAGTTCCTGAAGCATTTGTCACTCGCTTTCCAATCTGCTGCAATGTGCTCGATCATTGTTTGGCTGCCTTGGCTGCAGTGAACTAGCCTTCAATCAGTTCACAGGAGGCATCCCAAACACATTCACTCGCCTCACTAACATGGGCCATCTGTATGTCCCTCACCCCCTTTTACCGATTTACCCGTTTACCATCGCTGCACTCCCCCGTTCTACCTCTTCCCGCTCCTACAGTACGAAACTGCTGCACTAACAGAATCGATTGCAAAACCTCAAATCACATGTTACTGGTTGTTCACTGCGTCCCCAGCGTTATATACATGTACAAAGTAATAAAACGAGTATAACTTGCCTCCTTTGTGACAATATTCTGTCGAGTAGTGATGCGAGCCGAGTTGGACTCGGTTAAGATTTTTTTTTTTTTTTTTTTGGGGTCTTAGTCCAAGCTGAAACTTGTTGTCATTGTGGACAAGTGCCCTTTTTTTGTTTTGTTTTAGTTCTTAACTCGGCTGCCTTTTTTCTTAAAACTTGTCCACAGGTGAGTGAGTTCAAACTTGAAAGCTCTGAAACTTAAAGCTCACCTGTGGACGAGTTTTAAGGGCCCTGAATCTTGCCTCGTGTCTATAAGGGCCCTGAAACTTAAAGCTCGCGTCTCATATTTCTGCCATCCAACCAAGTGTTACATGGTTGGAATCCGGTAACAACGAAGTTTGTCGCAAAGCACACCAAGGCAAGGTGTGGGCTGGGAAAGTTGGCTGTCGCACACTTCCCCGTGCACACCAAGCATTTTCAACTCTCGAAAATATGAGACACTGAACTCAACGTTGACAGAACCCGGGACCAAACCTGTCTCCCTTGGCTTGTTTTCCACCCAAACCAACCCACCCTGGTTTGTTTTGGCCTCGACTGTTAGGGAGTTCGCTGTGCTTTTTTCACCCACTCATCAAATATTTCGTCATGAGTTACCCAATCACAGACGGGCAAACCCAACCATGTGTTACACGGTTGGAAATTTGCGACGCGAGCTTTAAAGGTTTTGTTTTCACCTTGTCGACTCAACCGAGTGTTTTCGGCCAGGTCAAATATTTCATAACCTGTCCCAAACAAGTGCTGTGAACTGAGGGAGTATACCTGTATGCTAGTTGCCTTTGCATACGTGTGCTCCACTTGACAGAGACATTGGTGCCAACAGACTCAGCTCAGGCCTTGATGTGGTGACTCAGATGACATGGCTCTACATCGCGTGAGTTTCCTCCCTCTTTCCCACCTCAGCAGCCTTCTATTGGCCCTCACATTGCTCTCCACCTCTTCCCTTGATTTTGGCTGTGTGAAACATCTGAGATGCTTTCTCCGGTATTTCTTTTCAGATACCTTCATAACAACAAGTTCTCTGGTGTGTTTCCGACGTCTTTTTCAGCAATTACTGGCCTCGAAGACCTGTAAGTTCACTCAATCTATCTCCCCTCATCTGTGCGGCAGCTTCTTTCATCGAACCTAAACGAGTCGATGGGATGCTGCAACAGTCCACTTCACGTTGTGACTGCCCCTATTTTAAGGGCACCCAAGTAACATTTTGTCTGTTCTTATAATCATCTCATGTATTGTCAACTCATGTCATGGTGCATAAACGCTTATGTGCATAGGCCAATATACGGGTGCATATGTACCCTCCGTTTATGAGCATGCACACCATATTTCACACATTCAATCTGTGTGTGCATGCCATCGTTTTGTGCCCACATGTGCATGTGTGCAGTGGCCTGTACTAAAGGTGTAAACAAATACCAGCATATTCGTATTCGTGTTCGGTATTCGACAAATACCAAATAAAAAACGAATACGAAATCACTGCTTATTCGACTTTTATTCAATAACTGACTATTTGACATATTCGATATTCGCCAGCCGAATATTCGGATATTCGTATAAGTATTTGACTATTTCAATCTCTGTGCTCCTAGATTTCTGAAGGTGCGTTTCTTATGTTTCACTCATATCATCAGCAATGGAAGCACCGGCGGTGCTTACGGCCTATTAAGAACCCTGGCCCAAGGTTCTATGTATGGTAAAAACCGTATTCGTATTCGTATTTGACACAGATCCAGGTATTCAAACAGTATTCGTGAACCAGATATTTGAACCGTATTCGGATTCGGTAGAAGAGGGCTATTCGGCCAAATACGAAATTGCCTACTATTCGTGAAATACTCGTATAAAAAACCGTATTTGAAACCGTATTCGTTTTTACACCTTTAGCCTGTACCTGAGTGTGTTCTTTCCCATATGCCTTCTCCATGTATTTGTTTCATCGACTCCCACCACATGCTGTATCTTGGATCCCGTTCAGGGACATTGGAAACAACAGCTTTACTGGAAGCTTCCCGGATGCTATCCTGCACCTTAAGAGTCTTAGACTCCTGTAAGACTTTCACTCGCAGTCTAGAACAAGCGGGGGTTGCACTTATGGAACAAATGCTGCCATCTCTTCATTCCAGTACCCCCTGAAACAACTTTCGGAACAACTCATATGGGGCAATTGCAATTGGAATGTTCATGGTAGGAGCATGGGAAACAACAGTTTCACAGGGAGCATTCCCAGTGAATTGACCAATCTTGTCCACTTGGAACAGATGTGAGTGGCGCCGCTGCTTCATCCTGCACAAATTAAGGAGAAGAGTATTGGGAATTGGATCAAAAGGGACGGGACGTGAACAGGAGACTAAGATTTGCCAAAGTAGGACCGTGATTCGGGGCTGAGCGTCGTTGACTAGCAAGTCTTCCATGCTGTAGCCTTCTGCTTTAAAAACTCGAGGTCACTTTGAGGCTCTTGATACCATTTACCAGAAATCTCAATGACAACAAATTCAGTGGAGTCATCCCATCGGTCCTGTTTCAGAATTCGGTGGGCTGGCTGTAAGTAGCGTAGCTCCATTACTCCCAAATTCAGAAGATCCTTTTCTTCAAATTCCACCTTGTTGCGCCTTCAGCTCTTTCTTTCAATAAAATGTTGAAGACCTGAGTGAGTGCCCACACAAACTGATTACAACAATCTCCGAGAAACAAATGGTAATTTGCACGGACTTTGCGTCATTGCCAACAACTTGATCCGAAATTCGCAAGCCTGCTAGTTGCTTTGGATTTGCATGCCCGCTAGTCGCCTGTTTCGTAGGAGCCCACAATGCAAGTATGTTATTTGGAAGTTTTCTAGGGTTTACTCTACCAGATGCATCCAACCTTCCCTCTATATCCCCTCTCCTCCTTCCCAACATAGGGATGTAACTAACAACTTCTTGTCTGGGGAACTCCCAGCGACTCTCAGAACCAACTCTTATCTCTACTACCTGTAAGTAGTGCAACCACTGTGTGTGTTGCAACCACTGTGTATGCCTGGTGCTACCCTTTCCTCTTATGCTTAGCGTTGATGCCCATCGATTGTCTATTCGCTCCTCTTTCATAGGGAGGAAATGACTTCACGGGCCCCTTACCAGACTTCTCACACTGGAACGTCAATTTTAAATCGTTGTAAGCCTTCCCATAGTCCTTTCCTCCCTCCCTGTCCCACTCTAAAGATCATGTGCTAGATCTTGCTCTTTGCACCATGGGGTTCCTGCCGTGCCGTGCATTCACATGTATTGCATTGCACCCATAATAAGGATCGTGTTCAGCCGCCCACTCACGTCAGCCTATGTCATTGCTGCCTCACCTGTGTGACTCAGAGATCTCAGCTGCAACAACTTCACAGGGTCGATTCCCGACTCCATTTCAAAACTCACCACCATCGACGGCATGTGAGTGAGCCATATTTTGCTACAGCTGCCCACAATGCCTGCCATCAGCACATAACCATGAACTGCTCCCATCTGAAGAGGGTGGGCTGTTGTGTACGAAAGCCACCTTCGGTCCTGTGCAGAGAAAAGGTAGCAGCGGCATCTTAAGGATGCACCATGCACGCAGTCCTGGGTCCTAGCCGCACATGCTTAATGCACACCTCAGCCCATGTACCCTCTGCCATGCCTTGCAGTCTACTCAACAACAACCAACTGACAGGCACCATCCCCTCAGCCATCTTTACCATGAAAAATCTGAAATTCCTGTAAGCATCAAGCTTTTACGAATCCTGTTGATAAGAGCCTCCGCTTTCACGCATCAGCCCGAAATGCTCTTGCATGCGCCACGTCTCCATCGCATTGTCTCCCTGCCCTGCCATTGCTGTTGCCTGTCAGTACATGGCCAGTCCAGTGCCTCCATTCCCTCCCTGCCATTGCCATTGTCTTTCAGCTACATGGCCAACAACCTTCTGACTGGCAGTCTGCCATCCGCCATCAGCCGACTTAAGAACCTTGAACAGATGTGAGGGTGATGATGTTTGGCATCTTTTCCCACTCTTTCAAGAACGTTGGCAGGCAGCATAGGAAGCGACACAGGCAGCACAAGCACAAGCTTGCAGTAGAAGCTTGTAACAGATCTACCAAACTTTCACACCGTGGAATGCACACAAGAGACCAAAAGACTCAAACATCACATGAGCCATGCCCACTCCACCCCCTGCTCTTCATGCAACGGTTGGCACCTTTGATCCTGCCAATGCTCTGCCTGTCCCCACAGCTGGTTGGACAACAATAAGATTGAAGGCCCGCTGCCAACTAGCCTATGCTCTCTGCACTGGCTGTGGCGCTTGTGAGTGGCTGGCTGTTATACACATGATTGATTCTTTTGAGAAGTTTGTCAGCCAGGACTTACTATTTTTCATACCATTGCTACTTGGATGCAGGTTGTTTACTTCCTGTTTTCTTGATTGATGTTACAAATCATTGAAATGTAGGAAGTACTTTCGCTTTTGTGTGTTTGTCTTTCTGTATGAGTGTGTGACTCACGGTGCGGCATGGTGTGTGCTGTGCTGCTGGCTGGCAGCATGGTGAGCAACAACTACCTCTACGGACCCCTGCCAGACTGCCTCTTTGACAAGTGTATCAACCAAATGTGAGCCTACCAAGCAAACTCTATTCTCAGAACCATCCATGACAACCCGCACCCTCAACGTAGGCATCCCACCCACCCATCATTATCCGGTAAGACATAAAGATCATCTCCTGCTTTCCATGAGGCCCCTCCCCTGTGCTTCCTACAGTGATGTGAGCGGCAACAGCCGGTATGGGCAAATCAACTGCAAATTCAAGAACATGGCGGCGAATAGCGATGCCCTCTTCAACTTGGCTCACAACTTCTTCTTTGGACCCCCCCTGCTCCCACCCACAGTGATGTGAGCGGCAACAGCCTGTACGGGCGAATCAACCGCGACTTTGAGAATATGGTGGCAGACGGCAATGCCCTCATCAACTTGGCTCACAATTTCTTCTATGGAGACGGAGTGCTCTTTGCTGCCGGCTGCAAGGTCTGCCCCACCGAGGTGAACGAGCCCAACAACCTAGACATGTTTGATACTTCTCTTATCCATCGAGAGTTTCGTGGCAAGTGCGGCGGTGCTGCGTTGGATAACTCCGTGGCAGAGTCTGGCAGGATGGTGAGGGTGAGTCTGTCAGGCAACTGCCTGACCCTCACCCCGAACAAGAAGTGCTCCTCAAACGCCACCCAGCGCAGCAGAGCAGCCTGCCAGGCGTTCTGCAGTATCACGGATAATGACCCGTGTGACGGCCATGGGGCATGTGTACCGGCTGACCCCGCCTCCGGCACCAACTTCACATGCCTCTGTGATGCCGGCTACTCGGGCAACGGCTCCACATGTGCCATCGTCTACTCAAACACCACCACTGGTAGGCATTGCTGATCCGTGCTGCCACAGTCATACGTGCCTCTGTGATGGCTCCACATGCGGCATCGTCTACTCAAACACCACCACTGGTACCCCACTGCCTCACTCAATCTTCCATGCTCCACATTTACCATGTCATAAGGCTTTTGTTACCCACACGCCATCACTCTTTTCCTCAGCTCGACACGTCCCCGTAACCACCACCCTGCTTCCCTTAACCTCCCTTTCCTTGGCAGTGTCCTCTCTGTCCACGGGTGCCATAGTAGGCATTGTTCTGGGAAGCTTTGCTGGCTTCACTCTGCTGGCTGCTGTGATCGCATGGCTGCTGTGGCCCCGCAGACAAAGTGACCCCCTCAACCCTTCTTCACTTCCATTCCATCTCCCCCATTGCTGCACCGATTTCCTGGCTTTCTTCCCCACTCCCCAGCTCTCTTAATCGTGCACTATATGTCTTCCTCTCCACTAGAAAAATGCTCTGAATTCTCACCTACACCCGTTCTCCCTCTATCTCTTGTCTGGCGTTCCATGTGGGCACAGAGAAGTGGGAGGGTTTGGATGTGTGTGAGCAGTTCACGCTGCAGCAGATGCTGAATGCCACCAACAACTGGTCCGAGGACAATGTGCTGGGCAAGGGGGGCTTTGGCATTGTCTACAAAGGCCGCTCGCCACAGGGCCAGCTGTGGGCCATCAAGCGCTCCACCATTATGACCAACTGACTTTGAAACAGAGGTCAGGCATAACTTCATTCCGAAGCTCCCCCTGTACTCACTGTTTTCCAGAAAGTCAGATCCAGTACTCGCCACTCCATTCCATTCCATTCCGTTCCATTCCGTTCCATGGCTGTTGTGGTCCGCCCTTCATTGTGCTCTCACTACAGGTGCGAGCCATGGCCTCTCTCCACCACACACACCTTGTGCGCCTGCTGGGCTTCTGCCTGGACCAGAACGTGGAAACGGGCAAGCAGGAGCAGATCCTTGTGTACGAGTTCATGGCCAACAGGGACCTGCAGTACCACATCCATACGAGCAAACGTGAGCTGCACTGGCACGATGGCTGAATGGTTGCTAAGCATTTGCTTTTCTGCCCAGGAAATAAGACCATCACTCATAAACTCACGTTTTTTGCTCCGTCTACATGTTTCATGGCTCAGATCCTCTCTCGCTGCGCCAAAGGTTGCGCTTGGCACAGGGAGCAGCAGAGGGCCTGGCATACCTGCATGGGTTTGACACACCCATTGTTCACTGCGACATCAAGCCAGCCAACATCCTTGTCACTGGAGACATGCAAGCCAAGGTGGCTGACTTTGGGCTGCTCAAGCGCCTCACTCACGGCGACGCTAATGTCACGCGAGTGGCCGGCACTCCGGGCTATGTGGATCCAGACTACACCCGCACCCACGTCATCACTGTCAAGAGTGACGTGTTCAGGTCCGCATGCTTGTTCCTTTGCACAATGCGTTTGTGCTTTTCTGTTTTTTTCTTCTTCTTCTTCTCTTCTTCTTCTTCCAAGTTATGCCCTGTATTGCTATCTCTACCTCTGTGCATGCTTGTTCCTTTTGCACGACACAAGAATCGTATGCACCTTTTTTATTATCCCCCTGCCTATGTTGAGTTCTTGTACCTTGGATTGCCATCTCTACATTTCTATGTAATTCTTTACCATTGGATGACTGCTTGCAGCTTTGGAATCGTGCTTCTTGAGCTGCTGAGTGGCAAGTCACCCCAAGTTGACGCAAAAACGCACATAAGAAAATGGGTATGCACATCAAGTATGAGACCCTTCTTGTTTTGGCTTAAGACTTGAGAAGTTGCTTGTAAGTGGATGAGTATGCTGATAAGACTGAAAAATCATCTTTATGGCCGCACGTTTATCCTGAAGTCCCTTCGATGGTGGCTTTCAATGGCTTTTCTTTGCTTCCATGCTGGCTTTCACTGCCTTCCCTTGTTGCTAGGCTTGATTTGAGTGCCTTTCCTTGTTGTCATGCTGCCTTCCACCTCCCTTGCTGCTTCGCTTGCTGCTTTGCATTGCCTCGCCATGCATAATCCATTCGTGTACATTTCCCTCCAGGCTATGAAGCTCGTGGAGGCGTATGAGGTGGATGAGCTGAAGGACAGCAAGATGCCGGCAGTAAGTGAGGAGGCTATTGTGGACTTTGCAGACCTGGCTCTGGACTGCATCAAGTCTCCCGGCACACGGCGACCCACCATGAAGGATGTGGCATACCGCCTCAGTGCCCTCATTGACAAGCACTGCCCCGACAAGGAAGACGAGTGGGAGAGTGTCGCAAAAGATGAGAGTCCAAGCAGCATGGATATGTCCTCAAGAAATGCTTCTGCTCTATTGTCTAGAGATGGTTGTAAGGAGTCTGAGAGGCGTGATGGCTCACAGTCTGGTGTGAGCTCATTGTTGGGCATTAGCGCATTAAGTGATGGCCTCAAGAGTTGGCTGCTGCAGTCAAAGCCAGCCAATGGGCGCTGAATATGCCCATAAAGACAGCACGTAGGCTAATGAGGACGAAACCAGAATTTTACCTCTTTTTTTTTTTTTTTTCAATAGTCTTCTAGGTCTGAATGTGATGTACCTTTGTGCAAGTGCAAACATTACAATGAAAGGTCATTGTGCCACCAAATCCTTGTTTCAAAAGTAACCGTCCATACATATGTAAACATTAATTTGTATGTGTTACATACTCTCAAGTTTGACAGACCTGGTTAGGTGCACCCTGCTGGGCCTTCAATGCACCGTACCACCCCGGATATAAGCGCAGGCCTCCGGGGTAATACGGTACAGTGTATACTACAACACTTTTCCACGCCCAAGCACGCGCAAGCGCGCGTGCGCGCACACAGACACACACCCACACCCACACACACGCATACACAGAGACACACACGCGTATTAAACTGTGCAAAGTCCTTGGCGAATTCTGGTCTGGTCTGGCAGGCAGATTCTACTCCCTGAGGATATTTTATCGAGGCATTCATATCCGTTGATGCGCTTGTAACATCCTCGATTGCCCTTGAAGAACCTGATCTGGATGGAGCTGCAGCGGTCGTCCGCACCTGCCACGTACGCTGTGCTCCTTGGACAAACTCCAACGGTGTACTGACCAGAGACTTGTATGCACGCCTGGATTGGAATCATGGGATCATGGGGTCAAGGGGTCATGAAATCATGGGGTTACAGGGACATGGGGTGATAAGATCATGGGATAATGAGATGCAGCCAGAATCAGAGTTAACGAGGCAAGGGTCAGCAGTGCGCTGTGTGATGCAATCATGATTTTGATGACGCTCTTTCTCTAAGTGAACACATCAGGGAGATCCAGCAGCCAATGCACTTGAGCCATGCAGCAGCACTTCGTACCCCCATGCCAAACAAAAAGACAGGAATGCAGATGACATGAGGATCCAGGCAATAATATGAAGCATGAGCCATCCAGTGCAAAGCATGAGACGCCTTAGAAGTCTTTTGAAATGCCTCATCAATCAATGTAAATGATGCTGCGCCCTCCAGTGCAGCAATGCAAAGCCCCTCGTACCTCAAACCCCGTGTGCAAGTCCAGGGTGGTGTCTGGTACGAGGCGGTTGCACTTGATGCCGGGGTTGAAACGGAAGAAGTCAAGCGGGGAGAGTGCCGGGGTGGGCACGTTGCGGATGGAGTCGCACGTCTCACCGCTCTGCACCAGGTAGTACTGCGAGCACACCGGGATGACCTGCTCTGCTGCTGATGCGGCTCGTCGCTCCACACACACCGCCTGGTTGGGCTGCAGCTGGCCGCTGTTGAGGGAGCAGGAGAGCCCGGGGTTGAGGGCCTGAAAGGCTGACGCGCAGGCAGGGTCACCGCGGGGGCAGTTGTTGAGGCTGAAGTATTCTCCGATAGACTGGCATGTGTCGCCCTGGCGGATAAGAGGTTATTGGGGGGCGGGGATGGTGGTGGTGGTGGGACAGTGGGAGAAGACAAACACGAAGGAGACAGAGCGGCATGCAAGCTGTGGTGAACGCCGGTCGAGAAACAGAAGGCCTGTAGAGTGTTTGATGGGATGGGGTTGATTGAGGGGTGGTGGACTTTGGGGAGTAGAATGTGCAGAACACATGAACTGACCTGGGCTGGCGTTGTTCTGGTGCACCAGTGGATTCACAATGGGGTGGAAGGTGCACCACTGGATTCATAATACTTAGAGGCGCTCAGAATATCACCAACACACCTCCAATCAATAGTGGTGTCTGAGACGCTAAAAACAACAACTTGCTCCGTGGTGTCTTGATGAATCATTTATAATTGTTTCTAGGCGCTAGGAAAACCAAGAACGCACCTCTGCAGTGGTGTAGAAGACGGAGCAGGGGACAAGTTGGGAATTTGGAACAACAGAGAGCACCGTGCCTACACGCAGAGGCAAGTTGCAATCCACCGCCGGCTGCACAGGCACAGCGAGCAAAGGGTGTTGATATGAGAGATATGTGAGCGATACTATACACAGTTGGTTTTGAATTGATTGGCACCGTTGATAGACATGATAGAAGCGGAAGATATGATACAGGGTACATGCGCTGCTACAACACTGCAAAAGCAACAACTGCAATTCAGCCTGCAATGGGGCGGCAGCAGCAGCAGCAGCAGCAGCAGCAGCAGCAGCAGCAGCATATCCGCCAGTCACTCACATTGAGCTGACTGAATGTCTGAAGCGAGAGGCCAAAGGGCGGATAGACGTCTGAGCAGAAAAGGTTGGGCGCCATGACCGTGTACTGTGAGCGAGTGTCACCTGCACACACACGCATTGCACACAGAGCAGCCATGAGACACAAGCCAGCCAGACAACCAACCCACCACGCAGCAGAAACCACCGAGAGAGAGCACTGCAGTCCAGCGACTCGACTCTTGGCATGCACATGTGGTGGACGCAGAGCAGCATTGGCACTGGAAGAGCAGCCGAGCGTCAACGAGAGGGAGAGAGGGGAGGACAGGCTGAAGGGCTTGACAGAAGAGAAGTGACGAGACAGGGACGGGAAAAGGGGCGAGAGAGCATGTTATACGAGAAAAGTAGCTGTCTAAAGGAGAGGGAAGGCACCTGGAGCACAGGAGAAGGTGCCATCGACGGTGGTGCCCTGCCTGAAGCCCGGTGGACACACACACGAGTACGATCCTGCCCCGTCATTCACACACGTTCCCACCGCACATGGGTTGCGCTTGGCTGCCTTGCATGCATCCTCTGATGAGAGGCACGGTGGGGTGGGCAGAAGGGGGTGAAGGGTGGGAGGAAAGGGGTGGCCAGGGGAGCGGAGAAGAGCAGAGGGGAGGGGAAGGGATGAGAGAACATGGTGGCTGTGAAAGCAGGCACACAGTTCAACTTGTTCAACTTGAGAACATGGTGGCGGAGGCCGCGGTAGCAGAAGCTTCTGCACCGGCGACGGCAGCAGCAGCAGCGGTAGCTTACTGTAGGCGCATGTGCGAGAGCCATCGGCGTTGGTTGCTTGGATGAAGCGTGGGTCGTTGCAGTCACACTCGTTTGTCTTGCCCTTCACAGTGCAGTTGAACTTGCCACAGGGATTGAAGAGGGACCCAAAGGTATCTCTGCGTGCAGCTTTGTAGCAGGGATCAGAAGACACTGCAGGCACAGGCAGAGCAAGGCACAGGGAGGGCAGAGAAGCAAGGCAGTGCAGCAGTGAACTTTGAAGTGCAAACCAGTGGAATGAGCTGAACTGGGCCATGCAATGAGTACCCATGCGTAAATGAAGCAAGGCAAGTGGTATCTATGCACTCAGCTCTGAACATGTACTTGACCTCTAACCATGCACTCACTCACCTCTGACCACGGGGTAGAGGCCTGGCAGCGAGTTGATGCCGCACACGCCATCCCCCCCCTGGATGTCCATGCGCATGTGGCCCCCATCGCCCCAGTCAGGCCCCCATGAGTTGCGGATGATCCAGAAGGGCGGCGCCATGTGGGGGAAGCGCGAGTCCTTGCCCACCAGGCGGTACCCCACCAGCAGCACCACGTGGTTCAGGTTGTACGTGAAGCACGCTGGGTCCTGGTACTTGGACAGCTGGGGAAGGAACATATTGGCAAGCAAGTGAGTGATTCGCAGAATGCCATGTGCCTCTGCAAGAAAGTTTCTAGTGGGAAAAGCGAGGGTTGGAAATGGAGCAATCAGGAGCAAAAACTGAAGCAACACATTAAATACAAAAGAGCATTCAAAGGTGCACCACATCCCTTCGTTCGCTCCTGTCTCCAGACAGCACTCTAATTGCCTCACCCCATCATAGCTCTTGAACGTGTTGGTGGAAGCCTCAATGTGCACCACCACTGGCTGCCGCTGCACGGCCAGCAGCAGCCCAAACCAGCCGTAGAAGGACGTCGACTCAAAGCCGCTGATGGGGAACGCTTTGGGGAGCTGCAAGGGGTGTGGGGGACAGTCGGGGCATCGGGGAGGACCGACGCGTAGAGAATTGGACGCGGATTAAATTCATGGCAAGAGCGTGAAGGCATCTGAACATTCACTGTCAGAGAAACTTCAGGTTCGGCTGGAAACAGCACATAAATGGACTGTCTGAATAAGCTACCCCAAGTCCCACTACCTCACTCACATGTGTGGTGTCACTACCCTTCCCGCACGCCACACCAAACAGCTTCGCCAGTGGCTTCATGAGCGGTGCACAGAGCGGACTGCTGCTGCCTGCTTTCACGGGCGCCTTGCCTTTCTCGGCTCGCCACTGGCCCTCCAACACGAGCCCACCTCCCTTGCGTGCGAGCTTGAGCAGCAGCTGGAAGGCCTGAGAGGGCGTGCTGCCAGAGCAGCCGACCTTCATGGCGGCCTTCAGCTGCTCCACTGACAGCACCGGCGCCGCTGCAAGGTTGGCCATAATGCCGTACGCCGCCTCGATGCTGCCCACCACTGCGTACGCCCAGCAGTCGCCTGCGGAGAAACCCGTGACGAGGGGGTACAAGTGAATTTGAGGAACCATTGTGCCGTGACGCCATCACCAGCTGAAAGAAAGACATTGAGTTCACGAAAACAAGTTGACATGCGAACATAGTGCTAGAGCAAGGAATGAGCAAGAGAAGGTTGAAAGATGAGGAGGTGAGAAGTATACCCTGAGATAAGTCTACCAATCAGCCACCCACCCTTGTGCGTTATTGATCCTTAGCTTTTTGTCTGGTACTATGAGTGAATGTGTTACTTACATTGATGTGTGGTATTAAGATAGTGTGTATTACTTACCCAGATGTTGGTACTAAGAATAAGTGCGTCATTTATCCCAAATGTTGCGGTACTAAGAGTAAATCTGTTACTTACAGCAATGTTTGGTATTAAGAGTAAGCACGTTACTTACTCCAGAACTTTGTTTTAAGAATAAGTGCGTTCCTTGACCTTATGGATCATTAAGATGAAGTGCGTTACTTAGCCATATATTACCCGTTAGCCACAAAATAGTAGATTTACACCCAAAACGGTGTGCCTATTCAACATCTATATTGTGGAGAGAGTGCGAGTGCCATGTAGCCTTTTAGGCTAATGTGCCTGCGAACTAAGTGCGATGTCAAGTTGAGTGAGTGCCTTTTAGGCTAACATGCCCAACTTAACAAGTGCAACGAATGACTGCTGTTCTAGACACCCCACAAATCAGAGCAACGAATCAGCTTGTCCAGCCTGGTTTGCCCCAAACCAGCATATGCTTGGCCGTATCAGCTCAGCTCAAAGGAGGGACGAGTCACGAGCCTACCCTGGGCTGAGGCGAGCCGAGTAGGCCTATTAACAACAAACGCCGGAAAGTCAAGGCGCATGGCGAACAAGTGTGATTGCCGTGTGGGGTGGCCTACTGCAGTGCCAATCAGCCTCTAGGAGTTCTCACCGCAAGTGGTTTGTGTCTTGACTATCCAGGTGAAGTCAGGCCTAGCCCAGGACCATGCAGGGCGCACACCATACACGTCCCGGCCACCCTCAGCAGCAGCACTGCCCGAGCTGGCATAGCGGAAGAAACGGTTCATCCCCGACAAGGAGAGCGCCGCCTCGTTAAAGTTAAAGCCCCGCGCTGCATCTGCGATCGGGGATAGGGTGTGTGTGCACACAGTGGATACATGGTAGGGAACAAAACAAGCAGTACTGTGTTGTACGCCAGGTAAGTACTCAGCAGCATGGAAATCAAGTATGCCCGAAGTCTAGGTCGTCACTTTCAGACTCAAAGCATCTACACTTTCCGAACTCATGTTATGCTCACCATGAATTGTCCATACTCCACCACACTCACCCACCCAGTGCCATGTGGGCGGTAGGCCTCACTTCCTGGCTTGTCAAGGCTGGCTAGCCCTGCCCTCAACTTGAGGTGCTGAAGCTAGCCAAACGTGTTCAAACATACACATATGTCTTCATCGTTGCACAAAATACATCCCTGGATAAGGACATCGTTTAGTCTATTAGGAGTGGCGCTGATGATGGCAACAGAGGAGGAAGAAACACATTCGAGCTAGTTGTAGCAGTAAAAATCAAGTTATTGAGGAGTAAAAAGACATCATGCCAGACGACTTACATGCAGAAGTGCCACTGCAGCGTACTCACAACTCACCAACACGAGATAGTAGAGGGTCCAGTTTCAAGGCCCACGTTTTGTGTAGACTTGAAGAAGCAGATTGAGTATCTTACGGCGCATCAGTTTTATTCACACCGAAGCCGAATGGAAGTTTACGGATGTGCATTGACTATCGAGTGTTCAATTAGCAGACAGTAAAAGTAAATACCTGATGCGGATAGACGACTTAACGGATCAACCGAACAGAGCAACAATGTTTTCAAACCCAAAAATTTGAACGGGCTGCTGCCAAACCAGGATGGCAAAGAATTTCATGCATGTAAGGGAACAATCTTCGTCTTCCCATTGTGCTCTTAAAGTCCACAGATCCATCTTCTACGGTGAGAACCAGGACCAGGTGGGACAGAGGGGCCACTCCATTCCTTGCCTCAAAGGGAAAAAATTAATACACAGTAGATAGAGTGTCGTACCTGGTGTTGGCTGGGCAGAAAAATCTGCGACATTCAAAAAAAAAAAAAAAAAAAAAAAAAAAAAAAAAAGGAGCTAAATTAGGCATGCTTAAGAATCATCAACGTAAAATAAAGCCAAGAGCTAAGTCATGTTGGAATGCAGCGCTGCACTCACAGGTGGAGAGGGTCCAGGCGGAGACGACATGGCTTTGAGGCTGGGTGGCGGAGGCAGCAGTGAAGCCGATGGCAAAGGTGTACTCCGATGGGGAGGGGGCGAGCTCCTCACACAGGGAGATGCGTGCTGACAGGAGGGGGGTGGTGGGGCGAGGGGACGCCTGGGAGGAGAGGAAGACGCGCAGGGAGCCATCGGATAAAGGGCTGTATTCGATCCACACGTGCTTGGGCGTGCCGTCATTTAGAGGGGTGCTCATATTGGCTGTGACCACCGACGTGACACTGCCGCCGGTGTTGATGCCCACGTGGTTGCTGTCAGGGTCGCTGTTGCCCGCATCCATCGACGTGTCAAACTCCACTGCCACGCTGCGCGCTCCCATCCCCGCATACCCCATGCCGCCCGCCACCGGTGTTGTGGGCGGGGTGGCATCAAAGGCCACCACAAAGGCAAAGCCTTCGGAGCCAGAGGCAGCAGGGCGGGTGAGAGTGAAGGAGAAGGAGGAGGAGAAGGCGAGCTGGCGGCCGCAGGAGTCCCTGATGAGCTGGTAGGAGAAGAGCGGCACGCGCGCTGCCAGGAACACACTGCCAGCCTTGGACGGCTGGGCGGGCGTGAGAGTTAGCGTGGCTGTTGCAGCATCCACTGAGGCGTCGCCAGTGGCTGTGAGCGTGGCTGCTGTGGGCGTCTGCTGCTGCTCCGTCGTGCCACCTGAAGATGGGGTGGGGGGTACAGAGACATTTGAGTGGGGATCGCATAATGTACTGTCCAAAAGAAACAACGAGCAGTCAGTAACTATGAGGGACGCCACCATTGCAAGGGATTCAGATCGCATGACAAATGCGGCGGGAGGGATTTGATCGGCTGACCTGCCACAGGCACGCAGCTGCCAGGGAACTCCCCAATCACGAAGTTATCGTTACAAAGGCATGTGGGCGTGTTGCTGGGGCCGTCCAAGAAGCACACGCCATGGCCGTTGCAAGCCGGATCGGTGGGAGAGAGACCACAAAAGGCAGAGCACACCTCCTCAGCCCTCTGAGTCTCGTCCACACATGCTAGGCCCTGTGCTGGCGTGGCCGCGCAGTTGCTGCTGAAGGTGATGTAGCCTTGCTTGCAAGGCGGGGGAGAGGAGAATCCCTGAGTGAGGTAGTTGTGGTCCAGCTTGTACACCCTCACTGCTGGTGGCACCGGCTCCACCACCTTCCCTGTCAGCTGATTGTCCCTCAGGTTGCTGGTTGAGAGAGTGGAACCAGATTGAGTATGGATGGATGGGGAATGAGTTGACTGGAATCAGAAGTATGCAGAACAGAACCAAATGAGGGGAGAGCAGATGAAAAAAAAAGGATCAAAAGCTATAATCCGCATGGCTGGAACATGATGCGGAGGCGGGATGGGGTGGCTACAGGGACTTACAGAACTTGGAGTTTTTCAAGATTAGAAACCCCTTGCGGTATGCTGCCAGTTAGACTGTTTGAACTCATGTCCCTGCATGTAGCAAAGGGGAAGGAGGATAGCAAGATAAAAACCAAGAGTAGTGCAATCAATGCAATCAAGCAAGGAAGTGCAAAGGAAATGGGATGAGATAACAGGGTTGGAAGGGAATGGGGGTTTACAGAGTTATAACTGGCCTCCGTGTGCCCAACACACGTGTTGCACTAGTGCCCTGTGCTACTGGCTCAGCCCTGGTTTCAGGTTACTGGAAAATCACCTCCGGCTACTGCCTGTTTGTCACACAAGATTATTAACCTTAGTTATAAACTTTAAGATATGAGGTGAGCAGGCAAGGCAACAGTGTGGCAGCACACTGAGATGGAGAGGAGAGGGTGGATGGCCAGCAGCTGCAGTGGGTCCACTAGGATAGAGCGAGAATGGGTGAAAAACAGCAAACTACAGGGATGAAGTGACGACAACAGAAAAGAAAGAGAGAAAAAATCTTATCAGCACACGCATCCCCATCAAAGATGGAGGTAATTGCTGCTGGTGACGCCCTTGAATAAACCATTACACAACTTGCCTCAGACTCAACGTGCTTGTGGAGGATGGAGAGGCAAAGGCGAGACAGGGGAGAGGATGGGGGAAAAAACAGAGAGCGTTACGGCAGTGTGAGCCTTACAGCAGTGTGAGGTAGATTAGGCCTGTTATGTCGTCCGGTATAGAGCCAGAAATCTCATTGTTACTGATATCTCTGTTAAAGAGAAGAATGGAAACGGGATGTGTGCAGGGAATGAGCCAAGAGAGGCAGATGAGATGGAAGAGAAGGGATCACTTCAAGCGGGAGGTGGGTGATTGGGGTGGGGGTGGGGGAGATGAGATGCAAAGAGTGATGCAGAGAGGATGCATGGTTTCGGTTTGGGTGACGCGCCCATGGGATGCAGCAGCAGGGCGCATATGTGAGGTGTGCTGCACAGCACAGCATGAATGGTGCAGGCACGGGTGGGAGCAGGCAGCAACAGCAACCCACATAGGCATGACGTTGCAGAGAGCGCAGATGCACAGCACAAGGGCCAGCATGTGGGTCTCACAACGAGTACAGCTGGAAGAGGTTTCCGATGGTTGAAGGGATTGTTCCCGACAGCTGGTTATCTCTGAGGTTACTGTGAGATGGCAACGCAGCAGGGGGGTAGAGGAGGTTCAAGGTACAGGGAATCTCTTGACATGGAAACAAGAAGGGTATGAGAAAAAAGATGTCGCTGTTTCAGGGAAAGGGAGAAAAAGTTGCAACAAGATTTCCGCTAAGAGATTCTGCAGATTCTTGGAACTTTAGGGGAAATTCAGACACGAGTATACATAACCAAACACAAGTACACATATGTACAAACTCAAGAAAGCTCTTGAGAACAAATCGCACAGTTACCGAGAAATTTAAGATTTTGTCAATATCGCTCGCGCACAGCTCGCACTGTGCAAAATTTTATTGGCAAAATTCTCCTCTTGATGCGTGAAGAAATGGCTCACAGATCTGTATTGTTGGCTCCTCTTGTTGGCCCACGAAATCTAGCCTGGTCCAACTAATCTACTCATACCTGTATATACATACGTATGTATCTACAGACATTCCTCGAATTCTGGCTGGTTGATCGTCATTAATTTCAAGGCGACCAGCTGGAAAAGGGGGGTGAGTTGTAGCTTGAGCCCTTGCTCAAAAGGGCCTACTGTAGCTACCATGCGACCATAAACCCATAAGCCATGCGGCCCAAATCCCATACTGTCCTAAACCCATGAACGACGATATTGGGCCATGAAAACACATGAAGTGATAACGGGAAAAATCTACATTGCAATTCAAGGTTTCATCCAGGTGTCTTACACAAATGCTGTTTGCCCAGCGCTACTGGGAAGCATAGGCATCGGTGGAGGAGGTGGTAACGGGAGGAATCTACATTGCAATGCAAGGTTTCATCCAGTGAAACAGCCAGAGCGGAATCCACTACAGAGCAAGGTTTCATGCATCGAAACCGTCAAGGCAAAATTGATAATGGGCGGTCTCCCTGCGCAGACAAGCCCCCCCCCCCCCCCCCCGCCCCCCCGCGCACCCCCCCCGGCCCCCTCTCCACTTGGCTCGACTCAAGGCAAGCCGAAATGCCCTAGCTGGCAGCCTGGCATCTTGGCTTGACCGCCACATCAGGCGAGCTGCCGAGGTGAATCACCGGCTCAGCCTGGCATCTTGGCATCTTGGTTCAGTTTCACATGACAAACATGATAGATTCCTGGCCTGGTTTGGTTCACACACGGGTCTTTTGAGACGTCTCAAAGGTCGTCTACTTACACGTGGTTTGGTTCACACACGGGTCCATCACGTAAGGTGATTGCATTCACGAACATCGAGTCTATCTAGTGATACGGAGCTTGAACCTCCGCACTGAGCATGAGGGCTCGTGGGTTAAGCAGGTATATCAACGATGGTTGCACTCATTGTGGAAACAATGAGAAGGATCACGGGGCTCAAGGACAGTTGAGTTGGCTTATCCATGAGGAGGAGAGAGGTTAGTAACGTGCTTGTTAGTAGGGGAGAGTGGCTCACCCTCCCCATGACACCTAGTAGGGGGAGTGGCTCACCCCCCCACACCACACGACTCAAATCCCATTCCCCATGTGCATGCCATGAGGCGACACCCATGCTCCACCCTTCCCATGACTCACATCTCTTCTAGTGTGTGAATGGAGCCTATGTCGGATGGGATGGGCCCACTCAGGCTATTGTTCCGCATGTCTCTGCCGTGCACGGCAAGGGTGCCGGCGAAAGGAGGAGAGAACAGGTGTAGAGGGCAGGACGGAAACAATCGGAGGATGGGAGAGGGAGACAAGGGGCGACGGAGGGATGGAGGGATCAAACAGGAGGAATCAACGGGGTTGTGAGAAGGATGGTCGTTGTGTGGATATGAACAAATTGCATGTCTTGCGAGCAACCATCTGACCTGCCTAGTTCAGATGAACGACCCGGCTTCGTTTTTGCACATCCGGCCACGTGAACACGATGGTTCGTGCGCCAGTTGAACGCAACAAGCCGCCCAGGCTCGACAAGCGGGCTGGTTCGTGGCCGGGATGTCAGTTGGCAATCTCAAATTTGGAAACAATACAGCAAGCCCCCCCCCTTACATTCCCCCAGCCTGGCCAAGGCCATGGAGAGGCAGGCTCACATGTGATTGAGAGGCTCACATGTGATTGAGAGGCTCACATGTGATTGAGAGGCTCACATGTGATTGAGAGGCTCACATGTGATTGAGAGGCTCACATGTGATTGAGAGGCTCACATGTGATTGAGAGGCTCACATGTGATTGAGAGGTTTGCATGTGATTGAGAGGCTGACATGTAATTGAGGGGCTCACATGTGATTGAGAGGCTCACATGTGATTGAGAGGTTCACATGTGATTGAGAGGCTCACATGTGATTGAGAGGCTCACATGTGATTGAGAGGCTCACATGTGATTGAGAGGTTTGTATGTGATTGAGAGGCTGACATGTGATTGAGGGGCTCACATGAAACGGAGGTTAGTCATGGCTGTTACAGAGGCAGGCAGGGAGCCCGATATGAGGTTGTTGGAGGCACGCCTGGGGTGATGGCAGCAAGGATGGTGGCAGCAAGGCAGGGAGCAATGATGGCAGGGGGGAGAATGATGATGGTGCGTTGCGCCATGAATATTCACTGAATGCAGGGCTGAATATGGATGGGATGGGCACAGGAGCAAAATGGGGGAGATGCACTTGTCTCCCCGGAAAGGACGAGGTTGAGCGGGATTGGAATGTGAGAAAGAAGTGGAGTAGTGTGAGAAGAACTCACAGAGCGAGTAGTTTGGAGGCACTACCCAGCCCCGCTGGTAGGCTTCCTGAGATGTGATTGTTTGAGAGCTCACTGATGGAGGGACGTCCAAGAATTTTCATGAGGAAGAAAAAAGCACACGCACACACAAGAAAGAGGCTTGGTTCAGATGAGACCAGCCTAGCATGAGCGGTGTGGTGAGAATAAAGCCCACGAGAGCAATCAACACTATAGTTGTGAGACATGAGCACCGGGTGGAGCTTTGACTTGCCTCCACTGGCTAGAATCGACCGTAGCTCAAGTCAAGCAAGCCTAACGGAGTCTAGCAGTTTGTTTCATTGCTTCTCGGCATGACTCGGGCAGGCGACTCAAACCTGCGCGCCGAGACATGGGCCGCGCTTGCACCAAAGAGCAGTGGCAGTACCAAACGGGGGCCTCTTTGTTTGGCTCGTCTGTTCTAGACTTGTAGAGTGGTCCCTAGCTAGGTTTGACATTTGCTCATGCCTACCAAGGCCCGAGTCCATGACTAACTGTCCCGGTTGCGAGGGGTTGGACCAGGGGCGCAAGCAAGTGCTGCCTGAATGGAATGGGCCCACACACGTGTAATACCCCACAAACGTGTAATACCCCACAAACGTGTAATACCCCACAAACGTGTAATACCCCAGTGTAATGCCCCACACACGTGTAATACCCCACACACGTGTAACACCCCACACACGTGTAATACTCCACACACATGTAGTGTAGTAAACCACGCACCTCTAGTAACCCACGAACCTGTATTACCCTAACCAGCCTAATCCTTGATCCCAGCCGCTTGAAGACCATGGAATGGGATCGTGCACGGACAGACACAGGCTGCCCGCCCTGAGGCAGCGCAAGCATGCGATGCAGAGGCAGCGCTGGTGTGGTGGCCTTACTTACCACATGGTTAGCGAGGTTAGCTGGCTGAAGGACGATGGGATCGACCCTTCCAATTGGTTGTTGAGCAAATACCTAACTCAAGCGAACAATGTGCAGTGGAAATGGAAAGGAGAAGTATTGAGGAGCAGGCCTTGTGGGTGAAGGAGGGAACCACGTGCTGAATGGAACATAGATCGGCAGCAGCTGAACGCGTCTTGATTTCCCCTTGGGGGTGCGAGTACGCAGTTACGGTGAGAATCAATTGATGTGTTCGGGTAGGTAAAATTTGGGGGAGCAAACGAGTTGTTAAGGGAGAGAAAATGGCAAGAGAAAGGGCGAGTGAGGAGGAGGAGGCCATACAGTTGTTGCAGGGCAGTGAGAGCACCGATGCCCTCAGGCAGGGATCCACTGAGCTGGTTAAGCCTGGCATCGCTGTTGGTGGGTTAAGGCATGTAGTGCAAGGCGTGAAAGGCCTGTAAGGGGTGCAAGGATGTAAATTGAACTACATAGACATTCATACACACATATATATACATATACATGCACATATGCATGAATATACATCTGCGCCATGTGAAGATTATATTTTTTGTTTGTTCATAACAACCAGAAGCAGCACAGCCGTGGAGAATAAGGAAAAAAGTGACGGGTTCGATGTAAAGGCAACAAGGCCGTGGCTCTGCCGAACTGAAAACTACTATGAAGAGGCATAAGACCCTAGGTTGGCATAAACGCGTTTGGCGTATATACGCGTTTCGTATGTACGCTATCGTATGCACGCTATACGCTGGAGGGGTCTGATCAAGGATACGCTTTTTTGGGCAGGAAAAAAACTTCCCCGGGCAGGGTAAAAAACGCAGTCCTCAACATCGGGGAGGTATTCCCTGTTCTCACTAAGACTTTCATAGGAATTTACAAAGTCTGAACGGCGATTGGGGTGGGATGTGGAGCAGACACTATCGCTACTACTAGGAATCGGAAGGATTGCAAGCAGGAATGTAAACTAGAATGACCAGTGGAGTTTTGCTGGCTCGTAAATAGCGTGAGTAGGGTTTGTTGGGGGACATTTTTGAGAGGTTGGAGCTCGTAGATGAGATGGGTTTCAGTGCGGTACTAAACGAATGTTCAATTTTAGACTCCTGCAATCTTCAAAGGCACATTCCCGCTTCCCTATACCGTCGAATTGCATTCCGACTTCGGCGAAATGCTCAGCAGAAGATTCCGCATCTTTCCGTATACAAGCGATTTTTTTCCCGGGCAGCCCGAAAAACTTTCTGATAGCGTATAGCGTATTAGCTAGCGTATCGCGTTTTGCGTATACACGCTAGCGTATGAACGCTGTACGCTTTAGGGTCTGAGCGTATATTCCAACTTAGATAAGACCTATTGTGAAGTGAGGTAAAGAGGTGATGAGGTGACAGAGACAAGAGGGGGAGGTGATGCATATTGAAACGTGTGAGAGAGGCATAGGAGGTGCCCAATAACACCAACAAGACCATGTAATGTAATAATAGCCAAAGACAAATTTTTAGTCTACTCGAGCTTGGTAGCTGCATTCGCGTTGAAGCAACACGAGCATACCAGCAGCAGATGCCTGATGGAAAGGCCGTCTCACAATTCCTTCAGAACAACGAGGTTGGAGATGGAAGATGGGAGTGAGCCTGATAGAGAGTTTTGGTCTATGTAGCTGAGTGGGAAAGGAGGGGGCGTGGCGAGGGAGCGGAGAGCAAGGGTGAAGAGGGAGAGTGTGAGAAACACGAATAAGAGAGATGAGGCAATACAGGGCGATGGGATGCGTGTGTGAACAGTGGAAGACGAAAGGGATAGCTGGTGATGGGGCGACCACGGAATGATTTGAGCGACACAAAGCCAAAGCAGGCATGGGCAATCGCCGACTTGACTCCAAACTCTGGTAAAGTCATTTTCGCCCGTACATGGTATCATCAGTGATCTTCATACCACTCACTAGCTCCCCACGTCATTATGACATCGAGTGATCACCATCTCCCAGCAAGATTGCAAGCAAACACCCATCCTGTTTCAAAAATGCACCACAACCCTACCCCACTCACAATGCACCTTCGTACCATCACCTCGAGACACAAGCACGAGCTGATTCAACTGAGGCTCGTTGAGCCCAGTTGAGGCACGGAGCCCAGTTGAGGCACGGAGCCCAGTTGAGGCACGGAGCCCAGTTGAGGCACGGAGCCCAGTTGAGGCACGGAGCCCTCACAATAGCAGCAGGCAGCATTCGGATGGGGAATCGTATAATGGAGTTGCGGCAAACTGCCTTGCTTGAGGTTAGACACAATCCCAGTTCACAAGCAACGGCTCGTGAGCAGCGACGGAAAGGAGTAGAGAACACACAAAAAAGAAAAGGCTTGAACACCACCGCGCATAAGCCCACTTTGAACCAGTACCATTTTTATGATCTTGTCCCCCTTCACGGCTACCGTTTTTCATTGATGTGCCAGAGAGGATAGACAAAAAGAAGATGAAGTAAGAAGACACTCGTCTTAAAGGCCACCTCTGACATGAGCACAAAGGCCGACAGCTTTAACTTGGAAACTCGGTCACCTCTCGTCTCACTCGACTCGGCTTAAAATCTCTTCAACTCGAACTTTTGCCAGCTCTACCTTGATCTACTCGACTCAGCTGGTGCCCACGTCAGATAGAGGGGCACGAGGTGGGGGGGAGGGGTTAAAAAAAAAAATGTGAGAGTGTACGTACAAGTATTCAAGGCGGCTGAAGACTCCAATAGTGTCAGGAAGGGAGCCTGTTAGATGGTTGTACGTTAAACCTCTGATCGACACACAGTGCAACGCATCAACAGGTAGCGGGAGTCAGAGTGAGGCTGGATTGGATTGGAGTCGTACTGGAGCATTCTCAGAAGTGTCCCTACAGTATTGCATTCACAATCAAGGGAAGGTGAGAGTGTGAGGCTGCAGACTAGAAGGTCCTGCATCACTGAAACAGACCGGCATAGCAACGACTAGCCAACTCATGCCAACTGGAATGAGTTCCTCATGCCAAGAGGACCACATATAACGCCCCGCTGAACCACTCGGTGAAAGGCATATCAAGAGGCACGGCGGCGCGGATGCTTAAATTCACCCCTCCCGTAAGTCCCCTGGCGTTACACCTCATGCTGCGAGCGCCTAATGCCAGGCATACCCCACACTCACATGGTTGTCACGAATCCAGCACCATTGCAGTTGACACCATCAAAATTTGAGCAGTCACCGTTCTGCACCCAGGTGTTGGTGATGCTCGGTATCTGACTGCCCCACTGCGCCTTCATGTCTCGCAGCCCCGGCCCTGTGCAGCGCAGCAATGGGTGCATGGGGAGGGGCGGCACCATGTGAGGCACGATGCAGCAACGGGGGTCAGCGCAGCAATGGGGGGCGGCTAAGGGATGGGCATGCAAGGGACGAGGGGCGCTTGTGCTGCGGTATAGCACATAAGACGGGAAACGGTGTATGGTGAGATCATGTGCATAGCATGAGATCATGAGAATAGCATGTGCATGCGTTGGCAAGCCCTGGTGGTGCCTTAGGTGCACTGCAGCACACACCCTCACACACGCGCTTGCACGCTCTCCCTCCCACACTCGCACCGCACGCTTACACTGGCTGGGGTGAAGAGTAGCAGCATGCGCCATCATGATGGGGAGGAAGCCACGGCTGCAGCCGCTGCTGCGCCAGAAGCAGCGCTGCGCCCAACCGCCCTTCGTGAGGCCCTCGTCGCTCCCCACCATCGCCATCACCGCCACCACGCCCATCACCGCCAGTCGCCCAACCACCCCCGCGCCACCGCTCCTCCCCATCGCCCGCGTCCTCCCGCTCCCTCGCACAACCCTCCCTCCGCCCACTTGTAACGGCATCCTCGCCCTCCCCGCCCCACAAATGGCGCCACTCGCCCAGCTCGCTCAGGAGGCAGCAGCCTCACGCCGCGTGGGTGGTGGATGCGGCGGCCTTTGCTGGGAGTGCCTGCGGGGGGCATGGAGGTCGCGAGGGGAGGGTGGGGGTCATGTGAGCAGGACACCATGCCGCACCCGCGCGCCTGCCAACTCTGCAGGGGCTTGTAACAATGGGAAGTTGTAGTCGAGGCGTGCGGGCGTAAGCCTGTATTGGGGGAAGAAGTGAGGGGACGGGGGGGAAGGTGAGGGGGTAAGGGGAGCGGTTGCACATCATCTCCCCGGCCTATCCCCCTCCCCTGCCTGTGTCTGGCAGAGGGGATCTTTTCCTGACGTGAAATAAGCCAAAATGGCTGGGAACACCGCTTGAATGGCGGTTAGTAACCTAAGAATTTGCCAACGTGTAAAATTGCTTACCTAAGACTTTGGAGTGTCGACCGGCCGGCGCTGTACTCACAAGAAAAATTACTCAACGTGTGCCCCTGGTTCGCGGCACGAGGAGTAGAGAGGAGGCGAAGGCAGGCAGAGAAACTTTCTCTGAATTCACAAGTGCGATTGGGGAAGTGAGGGCGGGTGACGACGGCGTCAAGGAGGGAGTGAGAGCGACGAAGGGAAGCGACGATGACGACAGGGGAACTAATGTGCGCGCGGTACTATTGGAGGGTACTGAGTGAATTACGTGTCGTCCTCGATCTGCTCTGTTCTAGTCGTACGTGTTCGCCTCGCCAGCCCAGCAAAGAAGTGGCCCAGGGCTCGAAACGATGTCATTTTACTGTAAAAGAGCCCACTAGAACGAGAACCAGCAGGGCAAGTGAAATGTAGCAGCAAGTACAGAGTGAAATGGCCGAAACCGTGCAACAAAGGCTTAGGACGCGGTGCAGATCGGGGCGATTTGAGTCCTATTGGATCAGATTTTGGGCATCGACCATTTCCGAGAAGCCCCAGGGGCATTTTGAGGCAATCGCATGCAATTGGGGGCGATCTCTCGATTGTGAACGATTGCCTCGATCTGACGCAATCGATCGCAATCGATAGATTGCCTCGCACCATCATTGGAAATCGCGAAATTGGGACAATCGGGAACCCAAAATGGGGCTACATTGTAATTGTGCGATACAGAAATTCGTCAGGTGTCGCTAACTCTGATGAAAAGGAACGGGTGAATAGCCAAGAACCCGCACTCCTAATTCTGACTAACTCCCCTAAATTCACCCGTCTGATCGCGCGGCTCGGGGTTATTATCGACAGATTGCCTCAGATTGGGGCAATCTCACCCAAGCCAATCCAACCCGAACCGTTCAACGATCTGAGGCGAACAAAAGCCCGATTTGCACCGCGTCCTTATCTGGTTTTCTCGCCTTCCCTCCCACGTGGCCGCAGAATGTAGTAAAAAGGGCATTTATCTTAGCGGTAACAATCGTGGAGGTCGATCGCACCGAAGGTAAGCCACGCGTAAAAATCGTAACAAACGAATTGTGTGATCGCCCTGGTGGTAACCATTGTTTCCTATCCGGTCTGTTATGAGTTGTCAAACAGAGTTGCGCGGAATAACGAATAACGAGGCTGTGACTCAATGAACTGACGATACAATGAAAGACATGCGATTATATAGCGAGGCAACCTAACTAGGCGGGAACCTCGGGAACACGAGGTTGAGTGCAGGTTGGGGACGAGGTAATCACCAAGAAGCGGGGAAGCTTCAAGCGAGGCGGATGGCACCCATGTGTCGTCCTCACTGGTGCGGTCAGTCCAACGGATAAGAAAGTCCACGTGGCGTCCCGAAGCGTCGAGCCGAACACGATGCGCCAAAATCCTGGAGCAGCACTGCGCCGATGGCGAAATCTGAAGCGTCGGTGACGACTTCGAACGGCTTGGATGGGTCGGCGATGCGAAGAACCGGAGGGGACACCAGTAACTGCTTCAACTCCTGAAAAGCCGCCTCAGCCTCTTCCCCCCACACGAAATTCCTATCCTTGTGCAGCAGGTCGGTCAGCGGGCCGGTTATCCCCGCCATATTCGGGATAAACCGCCGGACATAATTCACAAACCCCAGAAAACTCTGAAGTTCCGTGACATTAGTCGGGGCCTTCCATTCCTGGATGGTCTTGATTTTCTTCGGGTCGATTTTGATGCCGTCGCGTGAGATGACGTGCCCCAAAAACTCCAACTCTTGCTTAAAGAACTCGCACTTAGAGCCTTTGGTGATGAGCCGGTTCTCCTGTAGCCGCTTAAACACTGCGTCGAGGTCGCGGAGGTGCTGCTCGCGTGTCCTGCTAAAAATCAGAATATCGTCCAAGTAGACGATAACACACTTGTCTAGCAGGTCGCGAAATACCCTGTTCATGGTGCGTTGAAATGTTGATGGCGCGTTCGTGAGGCCGAAAGGCATCACTGTGAACTCGTAACTGCCGTAGCGGGTTCGGAAGGCGGTCTTGTGACAATCGTCAGCGAAGACCCTGATCTGGTGGTAACCGCCGCGTAGGTCAATCTTCGAGAAGTAGCGAGCGCCGCGAAGTTGGTCGAGGAGGTCGTCGGTGCGTGGGATGGGATAGCGAGATTTTATGGTAACCCGGTTGAGCGCGCGATAGTCGATGCACATGCGAATGCCGCCGTCCTTCTTCGGTGTAAACTGTCAGAATAACTGAACGAGGAATGAATGAACTAGCAGTGAAATGAGTACAAGTACCTAACCCTAGAATTGTGTACCCCCTATAGGCTAACCCACTGTAGCCTAAACAAGCACAACACATATAATGTTTGACACACCCCCATAGGCAAAGTGGGGGAGAGCAAGGGGTCACAAGACCAGTCAAAGCAAAGCAAAACAAGCTCGGGGTGGATCTCAAGGATACCACACAAATTCCGAGCACAAGCAAGTGGTCACAAGACCAGTTCACATGCAGGTTGATAATATAACAAGAGAAACAGTGATAACAACATGCAGGCATATATATAAAGATCACAGTACAAGCAGAGTCAAGAAGTAAGCAAGTGAGGTCCAGCAGGCACAAGGCCTAGAAGAGTACAGAAACGCTGATGGTCACAAGGCTGAAGCGCCTTGGTGAACACATCAGCAAGGTTGGCCTCAGTGGCCACGTAACGCAGACGAAGCTGACCACGCTGCTGCAGCTCTCGAGCAAGGAAGTACCGCAGGGCGATGTGCTTCGTCCTGTGCTCCAGTCTGTGCTCCTCACACAAGGCAATGGCAGCCTGGTTGTCGACGTACAGCACTGGAGGAGAACGAGGCCGCTCTCCCAAGTCGGTCAGCAGGTAGGTCAGCCAGCGTAGCTCCTGGGCAGCCATGGCTGTGGCGTAGATCTCAGCCTCACAACTGGAGCTGAGAACAGAAGAAGAGCGTGTAGAACGCCAAGAAACTGAGCCGGAGCCAAGACTGAAGGTGTAACCCTGAGACGACCGCTGAGTAGCCTGGTCGTCCGCCCAAGAAGCGTCTGAGTGTCCAGTAAGTACAACTCGGTCTCGCCCTCCAAGCACTAGCCCCATGCCCGACGTACTGCACAAGTAGCGCAACACCCTCTTAGCGGCATCCATGTGCTCCTTCCTGTGACGGCCAGGAGCGACATAGCGCGCAAGGATGCTAAGAGGGTATGCAAGGTCAGGTCGAGTGCAGGTCATCAGGTACATGAGGCAGCCCACAAGCTCTGGATACGGGCCACTCGGCTCTACGGACTCATCCGAAGGCAGAGCTGAGAGCGAGTGACCGGTAGGCAGAGGAGTGGACTGAGGCGAGGAGTACGTGAAGCGGAAGCGCTGAAGGATCTGCTGCACCATGTGTGACTGAGTCAAGGTGATGGTGCGCCGTGCTCTGTCCCGGGTGATCCGCAAGCCAAGATAGCTTGTCAGTTCACCCAGGTCTGTGCACGTGTGTCTCCTCTGCAGCTCCGACTTCACGTGGGCGAGTGCCGCGGTGTCAGCAGTGGCGAAGACCAAGTCGTCGACGTACACGAGGATGTAGAACGGCGGCAGTGAGGTGTCTGTGCGTAGAAACAGTGACGGGTCAGCAGTAGAGGGAGCGAACCCAAGAGCCGCAAGTGTCGTCCTCAGAATGTCGTGCCACTCACGTGGTGCCTGGCAGAGACCGTCGACTGGCCGCTGAAGTCTCCACTGGGTACCAGGAGGAACCGACCCAGTGAAGCCAGGAGGGCGACGCAGCCAGATCTCCTCGTGCAGGCTGCCCTGCAAGAAAGCAGTGCTGAAGTCAAGCGAGTGAAGCTCGTAGTCGCGCTGAGCGGCTATGTGCAGCAGTACCCGAAGAGTGGTCATCTTCGGAGTGGGGGAGAAGGTCTGGAAGAAGTCAACTCCCTCTCGCTGACTGAAGCCTCGAGCCACGTAGCGCGCCTTGAAGACCGGAGGAGAACCCGGTGGCCGCTTCACCCTGAAAATCCACATGCCACTGACGATGTTCGCCCCAGGTGGGGGAACCTCGTCGACGTAGGTGCGTGTGGACTTCCAGGAAGCCATCTCTGCGTCCATGGCTGTCTGCCACTGAGAGGAGTAGGGACCCGCCATCGCCTCAGCGTAAGTGCGCGGGGTCGGGATGTCTGGTGCATCCGGGTCTCCCTCAGGGGCAACTAGCATGGACACGAGGTGGGGTAAAGCAGCAGCAAAGCACTGGAACTCCTCCTGTCTGTCCTCAAGGACGTCCGTGCCAAGAGCACACTCACCCCCGACGGACGGAGGACAGACAGACTCAGACTCAGACTCAGCAACAAGGCTAGTGGTGTAGTCTAGACGACACCGGGCAGCAAAGTCTATCAACTCAGCGACCAGAGCAGACGCAGCAGAGGACTCAAAGGTAGGGTCAGTGACAACAGTAGCGAGGAGACGCGTGACAGTGGGACTGGCAGCACGACGGGAGTCAGACTCCGGATCAGGAAGAGTAGGAAGAGAGGACGCAGGAGGAGACGGCAGCGGGACACACTGAGGAGCAGTGGAGGGACGCAGAGTCATGTAGTGAGTGCCAAGGACAGGAGGAGGACGCTCACGCGGGACACGACGACCAGTGCGAGCAGTACGATTAGGCGACGTAGGACGAGACGCAGGCTCACGACGCTCTGCAAGACCTCCTGTGGGACCAGTGTAAGGAGAGGGACCAGGAAGAGGCGAGGCAGGCGGTAACTGTGACTGCGACTGGACAGGCGGAGGACACTCTACGGAGGGAGGAGGACGAGGAGGAGGAGCCTGACCAAGAACCTGCTGAAGGAGCGGTACGAAGTAAGGTCGTGGCCGCGTAGCGTCCCCAGAAGCAGCAGAGACACCAGCGCCAGGGTCCTCAGCACCAGCAGCAGCTCCACCGCCCGGGTCCTCAGTACCAGCAGCAGCTCCACCGCTCGGGTCCGCAGTACCAGCAGCAGCTCCACCGCCCGGGTCCTCAGCACCAGCAGCAGCTCCACCGCTCGGGTCCTCAGCACCAGCAGGAACTCCACCAGCCGGGTCCTCAGCACCAGCAGCAGCTCCACCGTCCGGGTCCTCAGCTCCAGCAGTAGCTCCAACGCCCGGGTCCTCAGCACCAGCAGCCGCGCCACCGCTCGGGTCCGCAGCACCAGCAGCAGCTCCAACGCCCGGGTCACGTGTCAGGGCGGGTCCACCACTTCGGAGCTCAGTGTAAGGAAAAACCCTTTTCCTTACTGGGGTTTACTCAACCGCGTACAACCCCAACTTTCGGAAGTGCACGTTCGGCCGCTTTGCTTGCTGCCGAAGCAACCTCGCGTCGCCTTCGGCTTTCCTTTGCCCAACCTGCACTCAACCTCGTGTTCCCGAGGTTCCCGCCTAGTTAGGTTGCCTCGCTATATAATCGCATGCCTTTCATTGTATCGTCAGTTCATTGAGTCACAGCCTCGTTATTCGTTATTCCGCGCAACTCTGTTTGACAACTCATAACACCTGGTATCAGAGCTACTTTCCTAGTTCACCCCGCTTTTCCAGGGTAGTTTAGAGGCACGGGTGTGATTGGTACGGTGGGCTGCAAAGCGGTTGGTTGCAAAGTTTATTAAATTAAACTTGCCCGACTCCGATCGCCTTTGCGCTTGCACTGTTGCCGGATAATCACGGGTACCCAGTTGCCTGTTAGACGTAGCTTGCGACTCATGGACCAGGCGGCATTTGACGCGTTGATGCAGCAAGTGGCGGAGATGTCGGCAGGCATGAAGGCGTTAACGACAGAAGTGGAGAGACTACGTGAAGAAAACAACGAGCTACGCCAGGCGCGAGGTGAAGCGCGCCAGGAGTCGCCCGCTGAAGAAGGCGAGAGCACTGGTCAAGCGGTGAGCGGCAATCCGTTGGAGGAGCTCACACGCGGCTTCGAAGAAGAAGATAGGCAGCGAGCGGCGGCAGCGACAACAGTTGCAGTGACAACAATCAAGATAAAGCCTACGAGCCCGCCCCCGTTCAACCCTACAGACAAGAACACTACTGTTAAGGGGTGGTTGTTCGGCGTGGAGGTGTTCTTCACTGCAGCGAATGTCAACGACGACGCCACGCGTATTAATTACGCGGTATCGCTTCTGCGAGGCCCGGCGCTTGAGTGGTGGCGACGAACCTTGGACACGGGGACCCCGACAGGTGTGACACATGCGGCAGACGGGACTTCGGACTCTGCTAATGGGAGGGCATCATCAATATTCGGTGTGGCCACAATTCGCACGTGGAAACAGTGGGGCGCAGCCTTACGAGAGCGTTTCGAGCATGTATCCGCCTCGGAACACGCTCGCATGAAGCTGCGTACCTGGTCGCAGTTGGCTTCTGTTCAAGACTACACGGCGTCGTTTATGGCGCTCGCGGACCAAGTGGACGACATGGCGGAGGCGGAGCGGTTGGATAAATACATCAGCGGCCTCAAGTACGAGATACAGTTCGAGGTGCGCCGAAACCGCCCGACAACATTCAACGAAGCCGTCCGATTGGCCGAGAGCACAGACGCGCTGATGCAGTGGGCGAGATCGAGTTCTCGGGAGGGAAACCGATTTCGTGGACAGACCCAGCGGGCCACGATTAACGGAGTCCATGCGCCAGACCGCCCTTTTACAGGGTTGTGTTTTAAGTGCGGGAAGCCGGGCCACATGTATAAAGACTGCCCCGACAGGACGCAGGGAAAGAAGAACGACGGGAAGGAGCCGGGAAATGGGAAGAGTCAGTAACAGACGGGCCCCTTACTGACTGTGCTCTGTCGCCCGAACCCCACCATCCCCACCGAGTCGTGGTTCCGATTCATGCAATCGATCGCACTCGGACGAATAACGGGGGTGAACATGTGGATCACCCTGTGCTGGTTGTTGGCACGGTTGTTAAGAAAAAAATAAAAATGTTCGTCGATGGCGGGGCTAGCCATAGCCTCTTCAATCTGGCGACAGCAAAAAAATGCAAGTTGCAGCTGGACAGGTGTCTGCCCGAAATTGACGCTCGCCTCGTGGATGGGACGCCTCTGGCGATTTTGGAAGAAACACGGACGGTGCGGATTGAGTGCTTCGACGATTTCGGCTTCAGCATGAAGTTTCTCGCGACGACGTTGGACGGATGCGACGTGCTCCTGGGGCGCGATTGGCTGCGACGGCACAACCCGATAATCGATTGGACGACGGGATCGTGCAGCATCAGCAAGGACGGGAAGCTGATTACTCTGCCCGCGTGGACTCCGGACTGCATCGAGTCTACATGCGTCAAAGCCATCACTATTACACGCCACGTCAACAGGGGTGCGCAACTGTTCGCCGTATGCTTGCGCGAGTTGGCAGCCGACACCGACGGAAACGACATCGAGAAGCTGTGCGCAGCTGTACCACCTGATTTAGCGGAGCTGATTCGACAGTACCCCGACATCTTCCCCGACGACCTGCCACCTGGACTACCACCCGAACGCCCCGAGGACCACCAAATCCAGCTCGAGCCCGGCGCGCAACCGACTGTTCGTACACAGTGGCGGTTGACTCAGCCCGAACTTGCGGAGCTTCGAAGTCAACTTGAGTCACTGTTGGAGAAGGGCTTCATCCGACCCAGTACTTCGCCCTTCGCCGCACCGATCCTGTTCACACCGAAGAAGGACGGCGGCATTCGCATGTGCATCGACTATCGCGCGCTCAACCGGGTTACCATCAAGTCTCGCTATCCCATCCCACGCACCGACGACCTCCTCGACCAACTTCGCGGCGCTCGCTACTTCTCGAAGATTGACCTACGCGGCGGTTACCACCAGATCAGGGTCTTCGCTGACGACTGTCACAAAACCGCTTTTCGAACCCGCTACGGCAGTTACGAGTTCACTGTGATGCCTTTCGGCCTCACGAATGCGCCATCAACATTCCAACGCACCATGAACAGGGTATTTCGCGACCTGCTGGACAAGTGTGTTATCGTCTACTTGGACGATATTCTGATTTTTAGCAAAACACGCGAGCAGCACCTCCGCGACATCGACGTAGTGTTTAAGCGGTTACAGGACAACCGGCTCATCACCAAGGGTTCTAAGTGCGAGTTCTTTAAGCAAGAGTTGGAGTTTTTGGGGCACGTCATCTCACGCGACGGCATCAAAATCGACCCGAAGAAAATCAAGACCATCCAGGAATGGAAGGCCCCGACTAATGTCACGGAACTTCAGAGTTTTCTGGGGTTTGTGAATTATGTCCGGCGGTTTATCCCGAATATGGCGGGGATAACCGGCCCGCTGACCGACCTGCTGCACAAGGATAGGAACTTCGTGTGGGGGGAGGAAGCTGAGGCGGCTTTTCAGGAGTTGAAGCAGTTGCTGGTGTCCCCTCCGGTTCTTCGCATCGCCGACCCATCCAAGCCGTTCGAAGTTGTCACAGACGCCTCAGATTTCGCCATCGGCGCAGTGCTGCTCCAGGATTTTGGCAACGGCTTACAACCGATCGCCTACGAGTCACGCAAGTTGCAGGCAGCCGAGCGCAACTACCCGATTCACGACAAGGAGATGCTCGCCATCATTCACGCGTTTAAACTGTGGAGATGCTACCTGACTGGCGCCGACGTCACTGTTCGCACGGACCACAAGTCCCTACAGTACCTGCGAGCCCAGCCCAACCTCAACCCGCGACAAATCCGGTGGCTCGATTACATGGAGTCACACTTCCACTACAGGATCACCTACAAGAAGGGCGCGAACAACATTGCAGACGCCCTGACCCGACCAACAGTCCAATCCGCTGCTGTACTGATCACCCATTCGAACCCGCTCCTTTCGGGACTATTCACCCACGGCTACACTACGGACCCGTTCTTCACGACTGGAAATCACCAGCAGGCGACGACGCAGAAGGGGAATTATTACCTAAAGGCCGGAACTGACCGGATTTGGGTTCCCGCTTACCGGCTGCTGCGTGAACTCCTTATTCAGGAGGTCCATGATTCCAACCTCTCCGGACATTTCGGGGTTGCACAGAAGCTGTTGCACCGTCAGTATTATTGGCCTGATTCTGCTAACGACGTGCAGCGATATGTGTCCTCATGCAGGGTGTGCCAAGCCATGAAATCGACACGTCAGCGGCCAGCTGGGTTGCTGCAACCTCTCGAGCCACCCGAACGACCGTGGCAACAAGTGACGATGGACTTCGTCACGGGGCTGCCAGCTGGGCCGTCCGGCAACGACGCTGTACTCGTCGTCGTCGATCGTCTCACGAAAATGGCGCATTTCGCACCTTGTCGCACGACAATCACCGCCGAAGAAACTGCACGCCTCTTCATCTCCACCGTTGTGCGACTACACGGCATCCCATCAGCGATCATCAGCGACCGAGACCCGATGTTCACTTCGAATTTTTGGAAGGAGACATGGGCGCAGTACGGCACGAAGCTACAGTTCTCATCGGCATACCACCCACAGACGGACGGACAAACGGAGCGAACCAATCAGACCATGGAGCAGCTAATACGGACGAACTGCCCCGACCCTGCACGCTGGGAAGATTCTCTTGCCATGTTGGAATTCGCCTTCAACAATGCACCGTCCAGCACGACTAATCACTCCCCGTTCTTCTTGAATTACGGGATGGACCCGGTGGTACCTACAACGACTACACTTGACAACCCGGTCCCGAGGTCACAAACATTTGTGACAGAACTCCAAGAAATTCGCGAGAAGGCTGCGGACGCAATTCGCAAGGCGAATACCACTTCCCGCAAATACACCGACCTTTTACGACGGGAACTCGTCTTGGCAGCTGGGCAACTAGTACTACTGGACACGAAGAACCTGCACCTGCCCGGCCCGTCGAAGTTAAGACCACGATTCTGTGGGCCTTTCAAGATCATCAAGATGGTGACACCTGTCACCGCGAAGCTGCTACTACCCGACGACTGGCGTATTCACGACGCCTTCCACGTCAGCTTATTACGCAAGTTCGTGCCTGCCACGACAGACATCGCGCGCCAGAACGCCGTCCCGACAGCTCGACCTGTCCCGGAACCGACACTCGACCCGTCCAAGATTTTGGCGCATCGTGTTCGGCTCGACGCTTCGGGACGCCACGTGGACTTTCTTATCCGTTGGACTGACCGCACCAGTGAGGACGACACATGGGTGCCATCCGCCTCGCTTGAAGCTTCCCCGCTTCTTGGTGATTACCTCGCCCGCAAGCGAGCTGTGGATGTTGACCACCTTTCTTAAGGGGGGGGGTAGTGTAAGGAAAAACCCTTTTCCTTACTGGGGTTTACTCAACCGCGTACAACCCCAACTTTCGGAAGTGCACGTTCGGCCGCTTTGCTTGCTGCCGAAGCAACCTCGCGTCGCCTTCGGCTTTCCTTTGCCCAACCTGCACTCAACCTCGTGTTCCCGAGGTTCCCGCCTAGTTAGGTTGCCTCGCTATATAATCGCATGCCTTTCATTGTATCGTCAGTTCATTGAGTCACAGCCTCGTTATTCGTTATTCCGCGCAACTCTGTTTGACAACTCATAACACTCAGGCCAATTCTGGTAACAGTAACCCAAACGAGTGACCGCATCAATTTTAGAACCCAGAAAAAATCGCATGTTTGCCTTTCCCAGACGTGCAGGGGCGCATGCCACATCCCGTTTGTGGATTGGGATATACTCTAAAAAAAATAATCAAAAATAGATAAATAAGTGAATTGTTAAAATAGCTTTTCCGCCAAAACAGGTTGTTGCGATCTCTGTCAGAATATTATGCTCTAGCCTGTAGTGGGGTGCTCTATAGCGAGTACAACCCTTCTAGGGTTTGCTATTTGTATCCCCATTCTTGCTAGTGTAACCCCTCCTTTGTTCATTTCTTACTTGCCTAGCTAGGTCAACCCTAGCTATGGCTTCTCACTGACCTTACTATCTTGACATGCTATCAGAGCGGTTACGCTCCTGGCCTGTGGGCCCGCCTGCTTCCGCTGCCTTCCTGTGTGTCGCGCGTCCCGTGGCGCGCGATGTTCGTTTTTTCTTCCTGCCGCGCGCCCGGTTTTCTGCCCGCCGTGGCCCCGAGGCGCGCGGCGGTTTCCTCCCTCGTGCGTCACCCCGGGGACCCGCGCTTCCCCCCCTCCCGTCGACCGCCCCGTCGCCCGTCGAAGCGCCCCCCGTCGCCCGTCGAAGCGCCCCCCGTCGCCCGTCACGGAGCCCGCGGACCCGCGCGTCGCCCCCCGTCGCCCGACGCGGCCCGCGCGACCTGCGCCAGGCCCGCGCGCGGCCCGTACGGGCTGCGCCAGGCCCGCGCGCGGCCCGTACGGGCTGCGCCAGGCCCGCGCGCGGCCCGTACGGGCTGCGCCAGGCCCGCGCGCGGCCCGTACAGCCCGCGCGCGGCCCGTACGGCCTGCGCCAGGCCCGCGCGCGGCCCGTACGGGCTGCGCCAGGCCCGCGCGCGGCCCGGGCAGCCTGCCCCAGGGCCGCGCGCCGTCCCCCGCGCCGTCCCCCGCGCTCCTGCCCCGTGCCACCCGTTTTAGGGTTTGGGGGTGGCGAGTGTGGGGGTGGCGGTTATGGGGGTGCAAGAGTGTGCGCCGTCCCCTGCTCCTCCTCCTCCTCCGTCTCCCACTGCTGCAGCTGCCGCTCAGGGGGGTGGGTGTGTGGGGAGCCGAAGGAGTGGTGCTAGGGGGGTGACGTGGGAGTGGAGTTAGGGGTTGCAGCAGGGGGTGTGTGTTGGGGGGTGTGGGACAGTTGGAGGAGGTTGGGTGGAGGCAGCCGTCGTGTCGTCTGCAGCGCCTGTATTCCGGGGTTCTGATAGCCACCGGTAGCTCAGAGAGCCGGTTGCACCTGTCGCCCGTGGGTCCGTTGCTCCTGTCGCTGCTGATCAGACGCAGAGCCTGTTACTCCTGTATTCCGGGGCCCTTGCTCCCGGTAGCCACTAGAGCTGCACCAGAGCCGTCTGTTGCCCGTGTGTCTGCAGCTTCAGTCGTCGCCTCCACTCCTCTCTCCCCTCGCCAGCCCTCCTCCTCCTCACTTGCCCTCTGTGACTACCTCTAGCTTTGCTCATAATTGTGAACTTTAAACTATTGCTTCTTGAACTTGTGCTCAGAATGTGTGGTGACATTGTGATCCACCCTGAGCTTGTACTGCTTTGCTTGCTCTGCTGATTACACCCCACTTTGGCTATGGGGGTGTGTCAGAATATTATGCTCTAGCCTGTAGTGGGGTGCTCTATAGCGAGTACAACCCTTCTAGGGTTTGCTATTTGTATCCCCATTCTTGCTAGTGTAACCCCTCCTTTGTTCATTTCTTACTTGCCTAGCTAGGTCAACCCTAGCTATGGCTTCTCACTGTCCTTACTATCTTGACAATCTCTTCAACTTAGTTCCGCGAAGTAATGAATATCGAAGTTGTGACAACACAAACTGACAATACAAATAATGATACTAGATAACATAGCTGGCTAAACTTGGGGTGGTTGCAGGTTAGGCAAGGGAATACAGAATAGATGCGAGGCACCTTTGGTGTCTATGAATGCAACCGAACGTACACTTCCGTGAGTTGGGGATGATCGGCGAACGGTGATGAACTCGGTCGGATTATTTTTTTCTCCAGTAGATAATCTTGATGCTTCCTCAGTTCGTCGAGCTCGGGCTGTGTCAGTCAGGCCCCACGATATCAGGGCAAAACATCCTGATTACCCTGATTTCAGGATGCAGTTTTGAATTTGCCATGTGATTTCAGAATTGTGTCAATTTTCACCCTGTGGCCCCACGATGTTGTAATTTGAAATGCCCTGGAAGTTCAGGATGGCCGTGATGTTCTTCCCTGTAGCTTCCCTGTTGTTCCCTGTTCTCCCCAAGGGGGGGGGGGTGGTATTACCGTTTCGGGGGGATTTTTTCCCCTGCGTCTTTCCCCCACCTTCGCACGATTGCTTTGACGGATTCCGATCCCCCGCAACGCACCTTTCCAACACATCTCTCTCGTCTCAGTTGGCATGGGTAGGGGCTCGGTCATAGGTCAGGGTGGGGTTTGGTGAGTTCGGAGTTTTCCGCGTTGCCTGCATCAGCTGAAGGAGGGAGCTGCAGGTTTCCGGTTCGACTCAGCAGGCATTGGGCGAGGCCATGGCATGGCATGGGCATTGGTCGGGAGTCGAGCGGCTTCGGTCTTTGCTTGGATTGAATCAGAACCCTGAACACTCGTTCTTTTGCCCTGACAGGTCAGGATCAATTTCTGAAAAAGCCCTGACAAAACAGGAAGGTTCTGAAAAATTGCCCTGACAAATCAGGGCATTTTTTAGGATTTTGGAAAGGTGCCCTGAGGCCTCAGGGTGCCCCAAATCCTAGCACGGGGCCTGGTGTCAGTCTGAACTGTCGCTCTACGGTTGGCTGTGCCCATGGTTCTAACTCTATGTGGTGCTCGTGTGCTCGCTGAGGTGGCAGTCCCTCGAGTCATAGGGTACCGTTTCAGTGGCTTCTATAGCTCGGGCGGTACGGCTGCTTGCAGTTTCTCAAAATCGCTTGTTTCTCTGTTTTTTCCCCTGGCATAATATCCGCTGCGTGCACGTCAGCTCTAGCGGCCACAGCCTGTTTCATCGTGATGGCGTTGACGTGGACCGTTGAAGACTCAGGCGACTGCCAGCGAGGTAGTGCGACCTAGTTACCACTGCTTCGCACAGTGCAGCTGCTTTTCGTCCAGTCAATTTGTGGGTTTTGACGCCATAGCCAATCACGACCCAGTAAAAATCTTCACTGCTACCCCCCGAATTTTTCCGTGAATTAGTATTGGGCAATCTGTCGCTGTACCCCGATCGAATGTGTCAATCGGTACTGTGACTCGGTGAGGGTCAGTGAGGTCGGCCAAGTAGTGAGTCTGGTCATTAGTGGGCCCGTACTCTACTGAATGTTGGCATTTCCCTGCCTCCAGACTCCCTCCCCTGCTCTGCTCCACAGCGCCTTAGTTCCTCTAGGCATTTGCTCTTACGATAGCGCGGCCTATTGCACGCAAACAGCGCCCTTTGAACGGTACGGCAGCTTTATTCGCCGCAACGGCGTGTACAGTGGCGTGCTCAATCGGTCCCCGGGGAGATATTCGTAATAGGGCCCTGGTCTCGGACGGCGCAAAATATCGATTTTCTGCGCTAGCGCCAGGATTTTGTTGAAGTTCGAGATCCTGCGGAAAAAAAAAAAAAAAAATCTTGCAAGATTTCCGGCTTCATGCCGCTGACGTAGCGATTCACTCACTCCGCTTCGCGCATGTGGCCGATTTGCTCATACAGCGCAAAAAAACTGATGGTGTAGTCTTGAACCGACCCAAGTCGCCGCCAAGTGCGAAGCTTCTGGTGTGCCGAAATCGAAGCCGCAGTGCACCACGCGTCCCACGTGCTGTATTGGGCAGTTTCACAGAACGAACTCCAGGTGACGGCTGGACCTGTGGGCCTTTCCTCTTGCGACAGTGGCTAGTAGGCGCTCAGCAACATCACAATGACTCGCCACCAGTCCATGGCGGGGTCCCGCAGCAATGATACGGCATACCGGATCTTGGTTGCATCGGGCGTGACGTAGTTCGCGTAAAAAAAAATCCGTTCATCGTGAAAATCCACGATTGAACCGTCGGACCTCCACGCTGGCTAGGATCGAAGTGGGGCGGGCGCTGCGGGGCATCAGCTCACCGATGTCGTCATTGCTAGCCGGTACTGCAAATCCGACGTGACGACGCGTCTCGCAAGGTGCGTTTATGCCCGTTTCGGTCTTGGTTCTTTCCAAGCATGGCATTGATTGGGCGGAGCTATTGCTGATTATGCCTGAGCGCTGTCCCATGCTGTCGTATTGTGACCGTGTGCCCGATGAGACGATAATCGGCATCCAACTTTGCAGGTGCGTTTCGAGGTGCTGGTACTAGTGCGTTTGGAGCCGCGTTCTGCCGTAAGGGTCGCGATTTCAAGCGTTGATTCCTCTGTTGACAGAAGTTAGCCCCGCCCTCGATTGGGCGAAGCTGGCTTCGTGGTCGAGTGCGCGGGAGGTGCAGCCGACCATCTGCAGAGGGTGACATCGACTTTGTGGTCGGGTGCGCGGGAGGTGCTGCCGACCGTTTGCGAAGGTTGACACCCATCGACGAAGGTGGTCGACGAAGGTGGTCGACGAAGGTGGTCGTCGACCTACGCGAAACCACTGTAACATCGTCGACGAATGTGGTCGACAAAGCAGGTCAACGAGGATGGTCGAGGAAGCAGTTCGTTGACCAGGGTGGACATCCATGGTGGCCATGGTGGTCGACCACGAAGGTCGTCGACCCGCTATGACGAAGGTCGTCAACCTATGATGACGAAGGTCATTGAAGTACACAGTCACTGGGGACTTTATCAGGTCGACAAAGTTACCTGCTCAATAAGGTTCTGCGGAGGTCCGCAAACGTTGTCGAAGCAGTTGTGGCGAAGTCGACCAATGTGACAGCACGTGGTCGATGTGGCTCGTCAGGTGCAACCATCGGCATATGGCCGACCTGGCACCTGCGCAGTGTGCGCGACAGTGCACGTCACGTGTAACTGTCTACAAGCACCTGCGAAGTAGGTGCTTGCACATGCGCTCCCAATCACCTGCAGATGCAGAGTTGGCAAGCCGTGCGGGTGCAACGTTTGCAAGCCACGCGGTTACAGCATTGGCAAGCCACCATTTTGCTGCGTTGGCGGGCTGCAGAGTTGCTACGTTAGCATGTCGATGACTTTGTCGCGCTGCAAACATTGCATCTGATGTTGTCAATTATTGCCATTGCTTGTTCATTATGTATTCTCAACTTTCCTAGCAAAACTCATGCTGTTTGCCATGTCAACGCACAAGTGCTAGAGAACACAGATAGGGCTGCAATCACTCTTACAACTCGTGCCTACCCTGTAGTCTAGCTCCCACCATTGTAGAGTTTCTCTACGGTGCACCAGTTCTCTTCACCCCAAAACCAGACGGCAGTTTACGGATGTGCATCGACTACCGCGCACTGAACAAACAGACAGTAAAAAATAAATATCCCATACTGCGCATAGACGACTTGCTGGATCAACTGCGTGGTGCAACAGTCTTTTCGAAGCTGGACCTACGGTCGGGTTACTAGCAGATCAAGATGGCGGACAACTCGATCCACAAGATGGCGTTTCGTACTAGATATGTTCCGTACCAGTTACTACTGGCCCCGGATGGCAGCAGACATGCAGCAGTTCGTCACCTCTTGCGACACGTGCCAGCGGATGAAGAGTAGCAAGCAGAAAAAAGCAGGGTTACTGCAGCCTCTACCCGTACCGGAGCAGCCATGGCAGGTCGTTAGCCTCGACTTTATCAAGAGACTTCCTTCGACCTCACGAGGGCATGATTCCATCCTCGTAGTGATCGATAAGTTCTCCAAAATGGATCACTTCATACCGACCAACGCCAGATCTACTGCTGAAGCAACTGCTCGACTCTTCTTCGACCGCATCATCACCATCCACGGCATCCCCGCTACACTCATGGGACTGTTGGGGACTAAGCTTGCGATGTCTTCAGCATACCACCCCCAGACTGACGGACAGACAGAGCGCGAGAAGGCACGCTTGCTTGTGAACGGCTTCACGCAGATGTACGGCGCCGACTAAGATGAGAAGTGCGCGCCAATCGGACGCTACGTTACGTTGACGATCTTCCTTAGCATCGTCGCTGTCCTCGATCTGCACCTGATGCAACTCGACATGAAGAACGTGCTCTTGCAGAGTAAGGTCGACCGCGTGCTCTACATGTACCAGCCCGACTACTACAATGACGGGACCGGCCGTGTATGCAAGCTGCTGATGTGGTACTCAGTGCTTGACGCGGTGCTGACCGGCGCCAGATCGATTCGATCGACAAGGCTTTGTAATTGAAGGGCGCCAGCGACGGCATGATGTGCTGGGTGCACGCCTACGCTGACGATCTGCTCGCTATTTATAGCAGCCTTGTCATGCTGAAGGAGCTGCTGGAGGCTGCCTTTGAGCTACATGAGATCAGCCTTGTCGAGAAGTATCTCGAGCTGGAAATCGTGCGTGACCGACCTGCGCGGAAGCTGTGGCTCCAACAATAGACCTTCGTTGACAAACTACGCAGACGCTTCATCGACGAGGAGCAGACCGGACGGATCCCGAAAGCGCCGGTCTCCATCGACGCCTATGCGGAGCTGACATTCGATGACGATGATGCTTAGGCGCGCGAGGAGGAGTAGTACAGACAGAAGGTCGGCTCGCTGCAGTTCGCGGTGACGACGACGACAAGGCCGAACATTGCATTCGCGTGCGGCAAGTTGGGGAGCAGTCTGACGGTGTGGAGCAACAACCAATGGCGCGAGGTCAATCGCTGCCTGCACTACCTCGCCAACAACCGTGACACCGCCCTGGAGTTTGGCGGTGGGCCAGAGTCGCCGTGCGTGATCGGCTATGTGGACGCCGACGACGCGGATGACAAGCAGAATCTTACGAGAATGGGAGGCTACATGTTTGTCTTCGGAGAGGTCGCAGTCTCCTAGTGGAGCCGGTGCATCAAGTGCGCAACGCTCTCGTCGACCGAGTCGAAGTAAGTCATGGCCATGAAAGCCAACAAGGAGGCTTGTCGACTTCGCTTCCTTTTTGCAGAGTTCTAGCTATTGGACATTAGTGCGGACATTTACTCTACGAGTTTCTACAAGCAAAGTTGGAATTACAGAATGATAGAACAAGCAATGACAGAATGACTACATCAGGCACCTAGCAACTCTGCAGCTAGCCTGGTCGACCGCCAGCACTGCATGGTCGACCGCCTGCCAGCGTTGCGTAGAGGAGCCGCGCCAGCACTGCAGAAGAGCGACCTGCCAACACTGCAGGTCGACGGCGTGCCAACGCTGCAGCAGTGCGGCTGTCCAGCGTTGCCCTGTAGAAGACAGCAGTGCGCACGCGCGTAGGTGCGCGCAGACGATTGGCCCGACCTTCATTGCTGTGCATCCGTCGGCTGTTGTCTGCGCCTGACGAGCCACATCGACTTCGGGATACCAGCCCGCAGTCGCTTTCGCCATCGCAACCTCGACGACGTCCGCATGCCTCCGCAGAACTCGTCGAGCAGGTTACCCGGTCGATCCGGACACCACCAGGTGCTCCGGTCGACCACCAGTGCCTCCGGTCGACCGCCAGGTGCTTTTGGTCAACCACAGCTCCCTCTGGTCGACCACCAGGTGCCCCTGGTCGACCACAATTCCCTTCGAGCTACCCCCTGGTCGACGGACCCCTTCCGTCGACCAGAACTGCTCCGTCGACCTCCCGGTCGAGCTGCAGGTCGACGGGATGCTTCGCGGACCTCCCCGTCGAACTGCAGGTCGACGGACTGCTCCGCCGACCTCCTGGACGGCCCACCCGTCGCCCAGGCCAGTCAGTTGCAGCTGTCGAGCTCCTTGGTCGACAGCAACGCCACAGCAGTCCCCTGCAGCTCGACGTAGCATGTCGAGCAGCTCTCCCACTGTGAACGGTCGACTCTACTCCCGTACATCCGACCAAGTCGTCGGCGTTGCCCAAGCGAGGGCGGGGCCAACACTCCATTCCCGTTAACACTCCCCTGCCGCGCTCACGCTTGGGCCTCCAGCCCACACGGCAGTACTCCATGGGGAAAACTCCTCCTCAGCGTGCACCCCACACACAGCACGCCGTCACCGCACCAGCCGTGCAGAAGGGCACGACACCTACTGCTGCACCTCGTCGTCGCCGTCGCCGACGTCGGCCAGTCGAACTTGGCCGATGGCGACAGAGCACCGGTTGAAAGCCGGAAAATGCAGCGCCTTCGTCAGGAAGTCCGCCGGCTGCTCGGTGGTCGGGATGTACTTCAGCTCGAACTTCCCACGCCCGTCAGCCCCAAGCCCTCAGCGACCGTGATTGCCGACTTGTTGTCGACGCGGAGGATGGTCGGCTTCCCAGCGTCGAGCAGCTTGAATTCCGCAAGAGAAAAACGAAGTCGACGCCCCTGCTTGCCAGCATCTACGGCCGCGACATACTCCAACTTGGTCGAGGAGAGCGTCGCGCACTTGATGCGCGAGCTCGACCAGGAGACAGCGGCCCCTCCGTAGACGAACACGTAGCCGCCCGTGCTCGTCCGATCGTGTCGCCCGCGTCGTCGGCATCCACGTAGCCGATCAGCTCCAGCGACTCTGGTCCACCGCCGAACTCCAGGGCGGTGTCGCGGGTGTCGGCGAGGTAGGCGAGGCAGCGGTTGACCTCGCGCCAATGCTGGTCGCTCCTCACCGTGAGGCCGCTTCCCAGCTTACTGCAGGCAAACGCAATGTCCGGCCTCGTCGTCGTCGCCGCGAACTGCAGCGAGCCAACCTTCTGCCGGTATTCCTCCTCCTCGCGCTCCTGCGCCTCCTCGTCGTCGAATGTCAGCTCGGCGTAGGCGTCGACCGAGACCGGCATCCTCGGGACCCGACCGCCCTGCTCCTCGTCGATGAAGCGCCTGCGCAGCTTGTCGGCGTAGCCCTGCTGGTGCAGCCACAGCTTCCTTGCTGGCCTGCCGCGGACGATCTCCAACACAAGGTACTTCACCACCGGCGAGATCTCCCGCAGCTCGAAGGCGGACTGCAGCAGCTCCTTCAGCTCCTTCAGCATCGCGGTGCTGCTGCTGGCGGCGAGCAGGTCGTCGACGTAGACCAGTACCCAGTTGGTCATCCCGTCATTGCTAGACTTGAAGTAGAGCGCCTCATTGACCTGGCTCTTTTTCCAGCCAGCCCCCAGCAACACTCCGTAGACAGCCCTGTACCACAGCAGCGGCGACTGTTTGAACCCGTAGAGGCTCTTCAGTAGCTTGCACACCCGGCCGGTCCCATCGTCGAAGTAGTCCGGCTGGTACATGTAGAGCACCCTGTCGAGCTTGCTCTGCAGGAAAGCGTTCTTCATGTCGAGCTGCATCAGGTTGAGGTCGAGGACGGCGACGATGCTGAGGAAGATCCTCAGCGTGACGTAGCTGCTCACCGGCGAGTACGTCTCGTCGTAGTCGGCGCCGTACACCTGCGTAAAGCCCTTCACGACCAGCCTCGCCTTCTCGCGCTCGACGGTGTCGTCGATGCGGTACTTGGTCGTCAACACCCACCGGTTCTTCATGATGTTCACTCCGCGTGGGCGTTCGACCAGCTCCCAAGTGCCCATGCCGATGAGGCTGCGGATCTCCTCCTCCATGGCGGCCTTCACCGCCGGACCCTTCCAGCTTGCCAGCGCCTCCTTCACCGTCATCGTGACGATATCCCAGCGGTGTTTGGAGTTGACATGCACGTCGGGGTCGAGCTCCGGCAGGTCTTCATCCTCCTCGGCGTCGTCGTACAACAGGTCGTCGTCGACCTCGTCGTACACCGTGGTGAAGGCAGCTGGTGGCAGGCAGGCGTGGAAGCTCAGCCGCTCCGGCGGCCGTCGAGCTCGACCAGAACGTCGCAGCTCCGGCGCAGACTTCTCGACCGGAACCTCCACCACATCGCTGTCGGTAGATTCCTCTCCCGCCGACAGCTCCCCTTCGCCGTCGACGTTCACATCGTCGACCAGCTGCTTCGACTCTTCGACCGGCTGCTCGCCTGCCGTTGACTTCGGCAGCTCCCCTGTCGACTGCCCCCTCGATGCTGCCTCCTGTTCGACCGGCTCCCCTGTCTGCTGCTCCCCTGTCGTCGACGGCTTCCGATTCTGGTCGACGAGCTTGGAGCCTTGTCGACCGCCGCCGATGCTACTGGCCGGCGCCACAGGCGACGCCTCAAGGCTCCCCTCATCGCCGGTGGCCGACAAAGGTGTCGACGCAGGCCGATCTGCGGCGGGGAAGGGAGGAGCAAGAACAGGGGGAGGTGGAGGAACCTCCACAACATCCTCATCAGCAGGCTCGTCGACTTCGGCGAGCAGTGGGATTGTCGCCGTCGAGGTGTCCGTCGGCGGGTGCGCCTGCGTCCGCCCCTACGCCGCCCATACTTCGCCTTCCATACCTCCAGCGATAGCGTCTTGTAGAAAATCAACTCGACCGACGTGACCACCTTGTTGTCGGTCAGGTCGAGCACCTCCCAGCCCTTGCTCTCCGGCGACACGCCCAAGTGAAGTCCCCAGCGAGCCTTCGGCGCCAGCTTCCCACCGCGCTGCTGCTCGGGAACCATGAACTGCACCATGCAGCCCCACACCCGCGCCAGCGTGAGGTTGGGCTTCTTCCCGGTCAGCAGCTGGTACGGAGTCGTCCCCGGCGGCGTCGTCGACCGCTCCAAGCAGTTGCGCACCCAGACAGCCTGTCGAAGAGCGAGATGCCACCAGTGGTGTTGTATGCCCATGTGCAGCAGCATCGTCCGCACGGACTCGACGACCGTGCGCATCTCCCTCTCAGCCATGCCGTTCTGCTGCGGGGTGTAGGGGCATGTCAGGTCGTGGACGATGCCCTTCCCGTCGACGAAGGTGGTGAAATCCCGTCCGAGGAACTCCCCTCCCCGGTCAGAGCGGAGCGACAGCACCGACTTCTTCGTCTGCCGTTCCACCAGCACCAGCCACTTCTGAAACTCCCGCAGCACGTCGCTCTTCTTAGCGACCGGCATTGTCCACACAAACCGAATGTGACGATCCTTACGCAGCAGGAAGTAAAAGTTGCCATCCTTGGCAGCCACCCAAAATGGCCCGCACAAGTCAATGTGCACGACAGCCAGTGCCTCCTCGGCGTCCGAGCCCTTGTCGGGGAAGGTGTGCCGCGCCAGCTTTCCCCCGGCGCACGAGACACATGGCGGGTCTGCTCCGGTCGATGGCCTGATGTCGAGCCCAGTAGCAACTTCATGCTTCGCCGAGCTCTTGATCGTGTCGACGCTGACGTGTGCGAGCCGCGCGTGCATCCTGTCGGGGGTCGTCTTCGTCGCCGAGGCAATTGTCCGCAGAGCCACCATCTCGGTCGACGGCGATTGCGTCGAGCAGGGGCAAAGGTCAGTGCAGAGGATTCGTCCGGTGTAGCGTGCTCGACCGAGCACCTCCCCGATTGCCGCGACGAGCAGCATCTCGTCGCCGTCGCCCTGCAGCTGCACATCGCTCTCCTTCAGTTGGCCAGATGACAGCAGATTCGCATGTACCCCCGGAATGTAGAGCACATCAGGGATGAGGACCCGCTTCCCGGCCTCCCCTTGCAGAGCGACGGTTCCACGACCCTCGACTGGCTGCAACGCTCCGTTGAAGCCGCGCACGTGCTTCACACTGTCGCTCGGCCCCATGTCGACGAAGACCGCCTTCGTCCCCATCAGGTGGTGGGAGCATCCGCTGTCGAGCAGCACTGCCATCGGGTTGGCCTGCACAGCTGCCGCCACCGCCTGGAAGTCCTCGCCAGCCTCCGGTGCCAGCGAGACTGTCGGCTCCACCACGCCGACCATCGAGCACGACGCCTCCCCGTCGCCTCGGTCCTTGCCGCTGGAGCTGTCGACTTCCTTCGTCGACGGCGCCTTTTTCGACATCTTCTCCTTGCGCGGCTTCTCATCTCGACGTGGGCGACGGCTGGCCGATCGACCGCGGCCTCCCTTGCTGTCATCCTCGCCACTGTCATCGCGGTCGGGGCACTCGAAAGAGAGATGGTCGGGGTCGCCACAGACCCAGCATTCCCACCGTCGACCACCACCTCCACGGCCCTTGCCCCGCGTCGACTTCTTCTCGTCGACGTCCTTCGTCGACCGCCCACCTCCGCTACCACCTCCGCCCGGCTTCCCGCGCTGCCCTTGCTGCTGATTCAGCTTCGTCGGTGCAGCGTAGTTTGCCTGCGGAAGGAGCTCCGTGGGCTGCTCTGCCTCCTGCATAGCTTCGTCTTGAAGGATGTAGCTGGTGATGGAGTCCTCGTCGAGGGACTCACGCGTGCCGGGCACCATCATCATCCTCTTCATGAGGTTGTAGCTGCGCGGCAGGCCCTTGACGACGTGGGTGATGTAGGACGCCGTCGAGTATTCGGCGCCCGCCATCCGCATCTCAGAAAGGATCCGTCGAGCACGGTTGCAGTAGTCCGTCGCCGACTCCTGCTCGCCCATCCGAATGTGAGTCATCTTCTCCTCCAACTGTCCGATGTACAGGTCGTCCTTCACCTGGTACGTTGACACGATGAAGCGCCACGCCTGGTGATTAGCATGAAGTCGCTCTCGACAGCTCCTGAGCGCTAGCTGCACCACCGGCGAGCAGCACCTCGAGATGACCATGAAAGTGAGCAGGTGAGCAGCACGAAACTCCCCGCGCAGCTCGACATCCTCCTCGGGCGGAATGGGCACGGTTCCTTCGGCGAAGCCCTTCAGCCCGGCGACCTCCAGCTGAGGTTCTATCGACTCCCTCCAGGTGATGAGGTCTCGTCGACCTTGTAGCGGTGTGACTGTAATTCGGTCCGGCGAGAACTTGAAGTAGCCATACGCCGGCGCAATCCCGCCCGCCGTCACATGTGTCGTCGCCGAGAACCCCCACCACTTCGTAGAGGAGATCGACGTCGACCATCGACGTCGGCACGCGAGCTGCCTGCAGCCGCCGTCGACCGCTGCACTCGCGCCTGAATCCCGTCTACAACACCGTCGACCTTGATCACCCCTCTCTGCCTCGTGCCTTCGCTGCCGCTGACTCGTGCACCACCGTCGACCTCGTCGTCGACGCCACCTTCGTTTCGCACCGGTCGAGGAGATGCAGGACGGGAAGGGTGTTCCGTCGCCCACTGCGCCCGGATGCCCACCTCCATGGCGGCCTTCACCGCCGGACCCTTCCAGCTTGCCAGCGCCTCCTTCACCGTCATCGTGGCGATGTCCCAGCGGTGTTCGGGGTCGAGCTCCGGCAGATCTTCATCGTACTCGGTGTCGTCGTACAACAGGTCGTCGTCGACCTCGTCGTACACCGTGGTGAAGGCAGCTGGTGGCAGGCAGGCGTGGAAGCTCAGCCGCTCCGGCGGCCGTCGAGCTCGACCAGAACGTCGCAGCTCCGGCGCAGACTTCTCGACCGGAACCTCCACCACATCGCTGTCGGTAGATTCCTCTCCCGCCGACAGCTCCCCTTCGCCGTCGACATTCACATCGTCGACCAGCTGCTTCGACTCTTCGACCGGCTGCTCGCCTGCCGTTGACTTCGGCAGCTCCCCTGTCGACTGCCCCCTCGATGCTGCCTCCTGTTCGACCGGCTCCCCTGTCTGCTGCTCCCCTGTCGTCGACGGCTTCCGATTCTGGTCGACGAGCTTGGAGCCTTGTCGACCGCCGCCGATGCTACTGGCCGGCGCCACAGGCGACGCCTCAAGGCTCCCCTCATCGCCGGTGGCCGACACAGGTGTCGACGCAGGCCGATCTGCGGCGGGGAGGGAGGAGCAAGAACAGGGGGAGGTGGAGGAACCTCCACAACATCCTCATCAGCAGGCTCGTCGACTTCGGCGAGCAGTGGGATTGTCGCCGTCGAGGAGTCCATCGGCGGGTGCGCCTGCGTCCGCCCCTACGCCGCCCATACTTCGCCTTCCATACCTCCAGCGATAGCGTCTTGTAGAAAATCAACTCGACCGACGTGACCACCTTGTTGTCGGTCAGGTCGAGCACCTCCCAGCCCTTGCTCTCCGGCGACACGCCCAAGTGAAGTCCCCAGCGAGCCTTCGGCGCCAGCTTCCCACCGCGCTGCTGCTCGGGAACCATGAACTGCACCATGCAGCCCCACACCCACGTCAGCGTGAGGTTGGACTTCTTCCCGGTCAGCAGCTGGTACGGAGTCGTCCCCGGCGGCGTCGTCGACCGCTCCAAGCAGTTGCGCACCCAGACAGCCTGTCGAAGAGCGAGATGCCACCAGTGGTGTTGTATGCCCATGTGCAGCAGCATCGTCCGCACGGACTCGACGACCGTGAGCATCTCCCTCTCAGCCATGCCGTTCTGCTGCGGGGTGTAGGGGCATGTCAGGTCGTGGACGATGCCCTTCCCGTCGACGAAGGTGGTGAAATCCCGTCCGAGGAACTCCCCTCCCCGGTCAGAGCGGAGCGACAGCACCGACTTCTTCGTCTGCCGTTCCACCAGCACCAGCCACTTCTGAAACTCCCGCAGCACGTCGCTCTTCTTAGCGACCGGCATTGTCCACACAAACCGAATGTGACGATCCTTACGCAGCAGGAAGTAAAAGTTGCCATCCTTGGCAGCCACCCAAAATGGCCCGCACAAGTCAATGTGCACGACAGCCAGTGCCTCCTTGGCGTCCGAGCCCTTGTCGGGGAAGGTGTGCCGCGCCAGCTTTCCCCCGGCGCACGAGACACATGGCGGGTCTGCTCCGGTCGATGGCCTGATGTCGAGCCCAGTAGCAACTTCATGCTTCGCCGAGCTCTTGATCGTGTCGACGCTGACGTGTGCGAGCCGCGCGTGCATCCTGTCGGGGGTCGTCTTCGTCGCCGAGGCAATTGTCCGCAGAGCCACCATCTCGGTCGACGGCGATTGCGTCGAGCAGGGGCAAAGGTCAGTGCAGAGGATTCGTCCGGTGTAACGTGCTCGATCGAGCACCTCCCCGATTGCCGCGACGAGCAGCATCTCGTCGCCGTCGCCCTGCAGCTGCACATCGCTCTCCTTCAATTGGCTAGATGACAACAGATTCGCATGTACCCCCGGAACGTAGAGCACGTCGGGGATGAGGACCCGCTTCCCGGCCTCCCCTTGCAGAGCGACGGTTCCACGACCCTCGACTGGCTGCAACGTTCCGTTGAAGCCGCGCACGTGCTTCACACTGTCGCTCGGCCCCATGTCGACGAAGACCGCCTTCGTCCCCATCAGGTGGTGGGAGCATCCGCTGTCGAGCAGCACTGCCATCGGGTTGGCCTGCACAGCTGCCGCCACCGCCTGGAAGTCCTCGCCAGCCTCCGGTGCCAGCGAGACTGTCGGCTCCACCACGCCGACCATCGAGCACGACGCCTCCCCGTCGCCTCGGTCCTTGCCGCTGGAGCTGTCGACTTCCTTCGTCGACGGCGCCTTTTTCGACATCTTCTTCTCCTTGCGCGGCTTCTCATCTCGACGTGGGCGACGGCTGGCCGATCGACCGCGGCCTCCCTTGCTGTCATCCTCGCCACTGTCATCGCGGTCGGGGCACTCGAAAGAGAGATGGTCGGGGTCGCCACAGACCCAGCATTCCCACCGTCGACCACCACCTCCACGGCCCTTGCCCCGCGTCGACTTCTTCTCGTCGACGTCCTTCGTCGACCGCCCACCTCCGCTACCACCTCCGCCCGGCTTCCCGCGCTGCCCTTGCTGCTGATTCAGCTTCGTCGGTGCAGCGTAGTTTGCCTGCGGAAGGAGCTCCGTGGGCTGCTCTGCCTCCTGCATAGCTTCGTCTTGAAGGATGTAGCTGGTGATGGAGTCTTCATCGAGGGACTCACGCGTGCCGGGCACCATCATCATCCTCTTCATGAGGTTGTAGCTGCGCGGCAGGCCCTTGACGACGTGGGTGATGTAGGACGCCGTCGAGTATTCGGCGCCCGCCATCCGCATCTCAGAAAGGATCCGTCGAGCACGGTTGCAGTAGTCCGTCGCCGACTCCTGCTCGCCCATCCGAATGTGAGTCATCTTCTCCTCCAACTGTCCGATGTACAGGTCGTCCTTCACCTGGTACGTCGACACGATGAAGCGCCACGCCTGGTGATTAGCATGAAGTCGCTCTCGACAGCTCCTGAGCGCTAGCTGCACCACCGGCGAGCAGCACCTCGAGATGACCATGAAAGTGAGCAGGTGAGCAGCACGAAACTCCCCGCGCAGCTCGACATCCTCCTCGGGCGGAATGGGCACGGTTCCTTCGGCGAAGCCCTTCAGCCCGGCGACCTCCAGCTGAGGTTCTATCGACTCCCTCCAGGTGATGAGGTCTCGTCGACCTTGTAGCGGTGTGACTGTAATTCGGTCCGGCGAGAACTTGAAGTAGCCATACGCCGGCGCAATCCCGCCCGCCGTCACATGTGTCGTCGCCGAGAACCCCCACCACTTCGTAGAGGAGATCGACGTCAACCATCGACGTCGGCACGCGAGCTGCCTGCAGCCGCCGTCGACCGCTGCACTCGCGCCTGAATCCCGTCTACAACACCGTCGACCTTGATCACCCCTCTCTGCCTTGTGCCTTCACTGCCGCTAACCCGTGCACCACCGTCGACCTCGTCGTCGACGCCACCTTCGTTTCGCACCGGTCGAGGAGATGCAGGACGGGAAGGGTGTTCCGTCGCCCACTGCGCCCGGATGACCAAATCGACGATCGTCAGTGGGATCGTCCCGTACTCACCATCCGCATGGCGTCTCATTGCATCAGCCAAGCGTGTCTCCAAGGTGTCCGCTACGCCCGCTTCTACAACGGGGTCGGCCATGGTGACTAACGCTGCTACTGGCCTACGAACGACTTAGTAGGTGCAAAAGTCGGCTCCTATCTGAAGGTAATTTGCGGGGCCGTCCACGCTCACCGCACCATGCGGAGATTCACTCTACAATGGTAGTGAGCTAGACTACGGGGGTTGGCACGAACTACTAGGAGTGATCGTAGCTTTGCTTGGTTCCTTAGCACTTGCGCATTCACGGGAGAGATTGGCAAGAGTTTCCACTAACAAAGTTGGAATTACAGAATGATCGAACAAGCAATGACAAAATGGCACCTAGCAACTCTGCAGCTAGCCTGGTCGACCGCCAGCACTGCATGGTCGACCGCCTGCCAGCATTGCGTAGAGGAGCCGCGCCAGCACTGCAGAAGAGCGACCTGCCAACACTGCAGGTCGACGGCGTGCCAACGCTGCAGCAGTATAGCTGTCCAGCGTTGCCCTGTAGAAGACAGCAGTGCGCACGCTCGCAGGTGCGCGCAGACGATTGGCCTGACCTTCATTGCTGTGCATCCGTCGGCTGTTGTCTGCGCCTGACGAGCCACATCGACTTCGGGATACCAGCCCACAGTCGCTTTCACCATCGCGACCTCGACGAAATTCACGTGCCTCCGCAGAACTCGTCGAGCAGGTTACCCGGTCGATCCGGACACCACCAGGTGCTCCGGTCGACCACCAGTGCCTCTGGTCGACCGCCAGGTGCTTCTAGTCGACCACAGCTCCCTCTGGTCGACCACCAGGTGCCCCTGGTCGACCACAACTCCCGTCGAGCTACCCCCTGGTCGACGGACTTCTTCCGTCGACCAAAACCGTTCCGTCGACCTCCCGGTCGAGCTGCAGGTCGACGTGATGCTTCGCGGACCTCCCCGTCGAACTGTAGGTCGACGGACTGCTCCGCCGACCTCCTGGACGGCCCACCCGTCGCCCAGGCCAGTCAGTTGCAGCTGTTGAGCTCTCTGGTCGACAGCAACGCCACAGCGGTCCCCTGCAGCTCGACGTAGCCTGTCGAGCAGCTCTCCCACTGTGAACGGTCGGCTGCTACTCCCGTACATCCGACCAAGTCGTCGGCGTTGCCCAAGCGAGAGCGGGGCCAACACTCCATTCCAGTTAACAATTAGGACGCCGACCGGCCTTCGTGTGGACAACAAGTCGATCATCACTGCCACGGAAGGCTTGGGGCTGAAGGGCAACCATAAGCACATGGAGCGACGCTACGCCTGGCTGCAGCAGATGGTGAAGCGTGGGAAGTTCGTTCTACGGTAAATCCCGACCTCTGAGCAGCCGGCCGACTTTCTAACAAAGACGCTGCACTTTCCGGCCCGGTGCTCCGTCGCAATCGTCCAAGTTCATCTAGCTGACGTCAGCGCTGGTGATGACGACATAGAGTAGTAGGTGTTGTGCCCTTCTACACGGCTGGTGCGGTGACGCCGTGCTATGTGTTGTGTGCACAACGAAGACGAGGAGCTGTTCTTCATGAAGTTTTGCCGTGTGCGTAGGACGTGCAAGCATGAACGTGGCAGGGGAGTGTTGACGGGAGTTGACGGAAGCTGACATCCTCGTAGTAATCGATAAGTTCTCCAAAATGGGTCACTTCATACCGACTGCTGAAGCAACTGCTCGCCTCTTCTTCAACCGCATCATCACCATCCACGGCATCCCTGCTACACTCATCTCAGACAGAGACCCAAAATTCACGAGTAAGTTTTGGAAGGAGCTTATGGGACTGTTGGGGACTAAGCTTGCAATGTCTTCAGCATACCATCCCCAGACTGACGGACAGACAGAGCGACTCAATCAGGTGGTTGAACAGTTACTGCGCACAGCTTGCAATGATGACATCAGCCACTGGGACATACACCCTAGAGTTTGCTTACAACAACGCCTCGCATGCGGCCACAGGGAAAACTCCTTTCTTCCTGTGTTACGGACGAGAACCACTCACACCACAGCAGCCAACCACACCGGCACACGTCCAAGCCGCACACGACTTCATCACCACCATGCAGCAGCTATGGGAGAAGACTCAGCGGCGTCTCACCACGATGCAGACCTCCCAGAAGCAGTATGCCGATCGTCAGCGACGAGATCACTCAGTAGCAGTCGGAGATCAGGTGCTTCTCAATACACGCAACTTGAACCTGTCTCTCCTACCATCTAAACACCAGCCTCGCTTCTGTGGTCCTTTTCTCGTGGAGGCATAGGTGACACCAGTTACATTCCGCTTGCGCTTACCAGATACGTGGAAGTTTCCCAACGCTTTCCATGTCCAGCTACTGAAGTTCTACAAGGACCCCAACCAACAGTTCCAGGGACGGCAGCTACCGCCACCACCACCTGTTCTTGTGCAGGATGAACCCGAGTACGAGATCGAGCGCGTTCTCACTCATCGACGCCGCGGCGGCAAGACCCTCGAGTTCCTGATACGCTGGAAGGGATACGACCCCACTGAGGACAGTTGGGTTGCAGAAGCTGATATGGGCAACGCACGCCGTGCTCCCAAGGATTATCTGTTAGAAACTTAGAACGAACGAGAATGGTGAAACTAGGCAAGAGAGGGATACAAGTAGGAAACCCTATTAATGTAGTACCCTCTAAGGCTAAACCCACTATAGCCTACACAATATAAACATATATAATGTTTGACACACCCCCATAGGCTAAGTGGGAGACAACTAGATGGTCACAAGACCAGTCAAAGCAAAGCAAAGCAAGCTCAGGGTGGATCTCAAGGATACCACACAAATTCTGAGCACAAGCAAGTGGTCACAAGACCAGTTCACATGCAGGTTGATAACACAACAAGAGGTACAGTGATCACAACCTAGCAAGTGTAAGCATGCAGGAATATATATAGAGATCACAGTACAAACAGAGTCAAGAAGTAAGCAAGTGAGGCCCAGTAGGCACAAGGCCTAGAAGAGTACAAAAACGCTGATGATCACAAGGCTGAAGCGCCTTGGTAAACACATCAACAGTGTTGGCCCGAGTGGCCACGTAAGCAAGACGAAGCTGACCGCGCTGCTGCAGCTCTCGAGCAAGGAAGTAGCGCAGAGCGATGTGCTTCGTTCTGTGCTCCAGTCTGTGCTCCTGACACAAGGCAATGGTAGCCTTGTTGTCGACGTACAGTACTGGAGGAGAACGAGGCCGCTCTCCCAAGTCGGTCAGAAGGTAGGTGAGCCAGCATAATTCCTGTGCAGCCATGGCTGTGGCGTAGATCTCAGCCTCACAACTGGAGCTGAGAACAGAGGAAGAGCGTGTGGAACGCCAAGAAACTGAACCAGAGCCAAGGCTGAAGGTGTAACCCTGAGACGACCGCTGAGTAGCCTGGTCGTCAGCCCAAGAAGCGTCTGAGTGCCCAGTGAGCACAACTCTGTCCCGTCCTCCAAGCACTAGCCCTATGCCCGACGTACTGCACAAGTAGCGCAACACCCTCTTAGCTGCATCCATGTGCTCCTTCCGGTGATGGCCAGGAGCGACATAGCGTGCAAGGATGCTAAGAGGGTATGCAAGGTCAGGTCGAGTGCAGGTCATCAGGTACATGAGGCAGCCCACAAGCTCTGGATATGGGCCACTCGGCTCTACGGACTCATCCGAAGGCAGAGCTGAGAGCGAGTGACCAGTAGGCAGAGGAGTGGACTGAGGTGAGGAGTACGTGAAGTTTAAGCACTGAAGGACCTGCTGCACCATGTGTGACTGAGTCAAGGTAATGGTGCGCCGTGCTCTGTCCCGGGTGATCCGCAAGCCAAGGTAGCTTGTCAGTTCACCCAGGTCTGTGCACGTGTGTCTCTTCTGCAGCTCCGACTTCACCTGGGCGAGGGCCTCAGTGTCAGCAGTGGCAAAGACAAAGTCGTCGACGTACACGAGGATGTAGAACGGTGGCAGCGAAGTGTCAGTGCGCAGAAACAGCGACGGGTCAGCAGTAGAAGGCGCGAACCCAAGAGCCGCAAGTGTCATCCTCAGTGTGTCGTGCCACTCACATGGCGCCTGGCGGAGACCGTAGACCGGCCGCCGGAGGCTCCACTGGGTACCAGGAGGAAACGACCCAGTGAAGCCAGGAGGGCGACGCAGATCTCCTCGTGCAGGCTGCCCTGCAAGAAAGCAGTGCTGAAGTCAAGAGAGTGAAGCTCGTAGTCGCGCTGAGCGGCTATGTGCAGCAGCACCCGAAGAGTGGTCATCTTCGGGGTGGGGGAGAAGGTCTGGAAGAAGTCTACTCCCTCTCGGTGTCTGAAGCCTCGAGCAACGTAACGCGCCTTGAAGACAGGCGGAGAACCCGGCGGCCGCTTCACCCTGAAAATCCACATACCACTGACGATGTTCGCCCCTGGTGGGGGAACCTCGTCGACGTAGGTGCCTGTGAACTTCCAGGAAGCCATCTCTGCGTCCATGGCTGTCTGCCACTGAGAGGAGTAGGGACCCTCTATCGCCTCTGCGTAAGAGCGCGGGGTCGGGATGTCTGGTGCATCCGGGTCTCCCTTAGGGGCAACTAGCATGGACACGAGATGAGGCAAAGCAGCAGCTAAGCATTGGAACTCCTCCTGCCTGTCCTCAAGGACGTCCGTGCCAAGAGCACACTCACCCCCGACGGACGGAGGACAGACAGACTCAGACTCAGCAACCAGGCTAGCAGCGTAGTCTAGACGACAAGCGGCAGCAAAGTCAACTAACTCAGCGACGAGAGCAGACGCAGCAGAGGACTCAAAGGTAGGGTCAATGACAACAGTAGCGAGGAGACGCGTGACAGTAGGACGGGCAGCACGAAGGGAGTCAGACTCCGGGTCAGCAAGAGTAGGAAGAGAGGACGCAGGAGGAGAAGGCAGAGGGACACACTGAGGAGAACTGGAGGGACGGAGCGCCATCTGGTGAGTGCCTAGGGCAGCAGGAGGACGCTGACGCGGGACACGACGACCAGTGCGAGCAGCACGAACAGGTGACGCAGAGCGAGACGCAGGACGAGACTCAGGCTCACGACACTCCGTAAGACCTCCAGTAGGACCAGTGTAAGGAGAAGGACCAGGGAGCGGCGAGGCAGGCGGTAACTGTGACTGCGACGGGACAGGCGGAGGACACTCTACTGAGGGAGGAGGACAAGGAGGAGGAGGCTGACCAAGAACCTGCTGAAGGAGCGGAACGAAGTACGGTCGGGGCCGCGAAGCGTCACCAGAACCAGTAGAGACACCACCAGCAACCGCAGCGGGTCCAGCAGCGCCAGCTCCAGGGTCCTCAGCACCAGCAGCAGCTCCAACTCCAGGGTCAGTAGGACCAGCAGCAGCTCCAACTTCAGGGTCCGCAGGACCAGCAGCAGCTCCAACTCCAGGGTCCGCAGCACCAGCAGCAGCTCCAACGCCAGGGTCCGCAGCACCAGCAGCAGCCCCAACTCCAGGGTCCGCAGGACCAGCAGCCGCTCCAACTCCAGGGTCGGCAGGACCAGCAGCAGCTCCAACTCCAGGGTCCGCAGCACCAGCAGCAGCTCCAACTCCAGGGTCCGCAGCACCAGCAGCAGCTCCAACTCCAGGGTCCGCAGCACCAGCAGCAACTCCAACTCCAGGGTCCCAAGCACCAGTAGCTCCACTCCGGAGAGTGCAGCGCCGAGCATACAACTCTAGGAGCTGCTGGAGAGAGGGGAGCTCCCGCCTAGGTGTCCGAAGGCCGTAGTACCGCGAGTACCACCCAAGCAGCTGCTCTGAAGAGGGAGGGTCTCCAGGCGCCGCACGGTCAGCTGTAGCAACCCCAGGCTCAGCACACTCAGGCTCAGCACCCCCAGGCTCCACACCCCCAGGTTCCGCACCCCCAGGCTCCGCACACTCAGGCTCAGCACCCTCACGCTCAGCACCCCCAGGCTCCGCACACTCAGGCTCAGCACCCTCACGCTCAGCACCCGCAGGCTCAGTACCCCAAGCAGGACGAGAGTCGACAGCTACCTCGACAGGCTCAACCGGGTCTACCTGGGACACACCTGAGGGAGCGGCACCCTGAGGGGGGAGGGGGTCTAGCACAGCAGCACCTGGAGCGAGGAAGAGAGGCGGAGGGGGGAGCAGGGCAGTGCGGTAGGGGAAGAGGCGGTAGTAGGGGATGGACTCGTCGAAAGTGACGTCCTAAGAAGGCAGGACACGGCGCGAGGTGGGGTGGTAAAACTGCCAACCAGACGTATCCGGGTCAAAGCCAAGGAAGAGACAAGGAACAGTGCGGGAGGAGAGCTTGTCCGCGGACGCATCGCGAACAAAGGCTCGAGATCCCCAGACCCGAAAACGTGACGCATCACCAACCTTGCCCGTCCAACGCAGCGTCGGGGAAGTCTCCGGAGCGGAGACACGGGGCCAGAGGTTGAGCTGATGCGCAGCGTATCGGACCGCAAACGGCCACAAAAAGTGGGGGGCAGCCGCATGGACCAAGTATGAGCGATCTCCATAACCAAGCCAATGCGGCGCTCAGCAACCCCATTCTGCTGTGGAGAGGCCGGAAGCGTGAACGACTGCTCAATGCCCTCCTGCTGACAGAAGGCCTCCAAGAGGCCGGAGGAAAACTCCCCACCTCTGTCAGAGTGCAGACGGAGGACAGGAAAGTCGGAGCGGAACCTCTCGCTCGCGGAGCTGGAGACGAACAGTGCGGATCCAAGGGATCAAAACATCAGGGACCTTACCCTTGGTGCGCAAGGGGAAGACCGTGGTGTAACGCGAGTAGTCGTCAACAACTATCAAGAAGTACCTCTCGTGACCCAGTCCACCAACGCGGGCTGGGCCCCACACGTCCACGTGGAGCGTCTGCAGGGGAGTAGTCGTCGGGGGAAAGGAGGAGGAGTCAAGAGCGGCGCGCTGTCGCCCCTCGACACAGGGAAGACAGGGAGGAGCAGGCGAGGGTGGGAGGGGAGGGAGCACCCTGGGAAGGCCAGAGACAAGGTATCGGGAGTGCATGCTCTGAAGGCGCTGCACAGACGGGTGACCAAGGCGGTGATGCCAGAGGACAGTCCGGTGCGACAGGGAGCGACACGAGCAGGGGGCCGACAGCTGACCAGACGCAGATGTGGACGCAGACGCAGCTACCTGAGGGGACTCAGTGGTCAGTGTGTACAGGTCCGACCCCGGCTGCCGAGTGAAGGTAGCCAAGTGGCGACCCGTCCTAGCACACGTGCAGTGTGTCACGCGCTCGTAGGCAGGGGTGAACTGGTGAACACCCCCATCCTGAAGCGCATTGCCTGCCACCAAGTTCGTAGAGAACGAGGGGAGGTAGAGACCTGACAGTGTGCCCGACGGGACCGCAGGACACGGGAGGACAGTGGAGGAGGTCGCAAGAACCGGACCCCCAGAGGGGTCAGCGAAGGAGACTGCAACCGGCCGAGCAAGCTGCTCAAGGTCAGTGCGGTCACGAAAGAAACAGCGAGAAGCGCCTGAGTCCAGGGTGAAGGTGTGGAGTGCCGCTGTAATTTGACTCAGTACCAGGGGGCACAGACGCACGAGCACCTAGGGCAGCAGCCTCACCAGCACCTGGGGCAGCAGAGACGCTAGTACCTGGAGCGGCAGCCTCAACAGCACCTGGGGCAACAGACGCACTAGCACCTAGGGCGGCAGCCTCACTGGTCCAAATGCCCGGATCGGGCGGAACATGCAGGTACTGGGCACTCTCTCCACTAGTAGACATCACATACATGGCACCAAGAATAACATCAAAGTCAAGAGCATAGACATCAATGTTCTTCCTCTCCAGATCAGCCCAGCGGGGCAGCTCAGTGGCACCAGGAAACTGAGCGCGCCAAGCATCGTCAAGGCGGGAGAAGCAGCGCTGCGTGGTGTGTGCCCTCCCACACGTCTGACCAGCGCGGTCACCTGTGCGGATGACGTACGTGCAGCTAAGGCCACCCCCCCCCCCCCCCCATGCTGAAGGTACCACTCACTAAGCTCCTGGGGCGAGAGAGTCTGCTGCTGGCGCGGACCACCACCTCGACCACCACCACCCCTGCCGCCACCACGTCCACTGCCGCCACCACCACTGCCCCCACCCCGGCCACCCCCTCCCTGGCGCCGCCTCCACCCCCGCCGCCGCCACCACCCCCACTGCTGCCACTAGCCCCTCCAGCCCCTCCACCACCCCCACCCCCGCCACTGCCCCCACCACCGCCCCCCCGCTGTCACCACCACCTCCCTTGCCCCCTTTGCCTTTGCCGCTGCGGCGCCCACTCGGAGTGGACGCTGTTCCGGCTTGCTCAGTCCCAAGGAGGTCGGCAGTGGCAGAAGAGGCGACAGAGGGGAACACCCCTCAAAGAAAGGGGTGCGGGGGTCGCCACGAGAGGTACCTACAGCGACTATGCTAGTCTCAGCTGCAAGCAGTTCCTTCTCGAGCAGATCAATGGTGAGCTCAGTGGGGCAGCGAGCGAGGAAGTGGTCCCTAACCGCACGAAGAGAGTCAGGGAGATGGGTGACGAAGTGGTAGAGAGTCAACCACAGCGGGGGGGGTTCTTGGCAAGAAACTCAGCGGGCATAGCGGCACGGAAGCGGGCCTCACTAGAGCGGAGGTGCGTGATGAGATCAGCGACTGTAGAGAAGGCGGACAGGTTTGGGAACAGGTAGGGAAGCGAGAGACGACCTAGCGCAGCATAGGTAGGTGAGGAGTAGCGCGCAACGACAGCTTTGTACAGTGCCTGTGCAGTCTTGTGCTGGCCAAAGTGCTCGCGCTCATCTAACGGCAGGGAGGCGCGGATAGCGAAGCGAGCGTGGGCGTCACGAGTCTGCCACTGTGAGCGGGCAGTGCTGTCAGCATCAGCTGTAGGGGCAGCAGCGTGGCCTAGCGCGTGATCGTACAGTGAGATATCCTCCTTGGCAGCGAGCTAGAGATACAGGTGCAGGTCATCGAGCCAGGTGTCAAATTTCAGCGGGCGGCCCTCAGAATCGAAAGCGAGCACGGTAGGGCTAGCCATGGCCGCAGGAGGAGCAGTAGTGGCAGCGGTAACAGCAGTAGTGTCGGTAGCAGTGACAGTAGCAGCAGGAGCACGGCTCGGAGGGCGGCGCGGTTCTAGCAGGGCGGCGCGACTCGACAGGGGCGGCGCGGCTCGGCTGGATCAAGGCGCTAGCGGGGCTGCAAGGGCAGGGCTGCGCGGAGGGAGGCACGCGAGGGCGTGTAGGGTGGGGCGGGGCCTGGTCTCACAGGGCGCGCAAGGGCGGGCTGGTGGGGCGGGGCCGGGACTCGAGGGGCACGCGAGGGCGTGCAGAGCGGGGCGGGGCCTGGTCACGCGGGGCACGCAAGGGTGAGCTAGCGGGGCGGGGCCTGTTCCCGAGAGGCACGTAAGAGCGCGCGGGTGGGGTAGGGCCGGCCGCACGAGGCACGCTAGGGCGCGCGGGTGGGGCAGGGCCGGTCGCACGAGGCACGCAAGGGCGCGCGGGTGGGGCGGGGCCGGTCGCTAGGGGCACGCAAGGGCGCGCGGGTGGGGCGGGGCCGGTTCGTAAAGGGCGCGCAAGGGCGCGCGGGGCAGCGGGTCGCGTAAGGGCGCGCTTCGAGGAGGGCGGGGCCGATCGCGAGGTGCACGCTAGGGCGTGCGGGCTGAGCGGAGCCGGTTCGTAAGGGGCACGCTAGGGCGCGCTACGGGGCAGAAACGAGGTGCGCTCGCGGGCGCGACTAAGCGAGGCGCGCTCGGGCGCGACTAACGGATTAGGTGGGCCCTATTATCGGTCCTAGGTTACGACCTAGGCTCGTAATACCACGTTAGAAACTTAGAACGAACGAGAATGGTGAAACTAGGCAAGAGAGGGATACAAGTAGGAAACCCTAGCAATGTTGTACCCCCTAAGACTAAACCCACTATAGCCTACACAGTATAAACATAAATAATGTTTGACATTATCTTGTCAAGCAGGGTGTATCTCACGCCACCCAGCTTTGAGGGGGGGACGTGTGAGAGTACGACGGCTTATGCCAGCCATGCATGCTTGCTTTTATCTTATTACGCTATTACTAGCTTAGGTTTATTTTATGCATGCATGAATTGCTTGATTTCCTAGGCTAGGTGCTTTCCTATATTTTATTATAGTTATAGCACAGAGTAAGGTTGCGTACACCGAATTCTAGGCTATTCGGTTGCCACCGAATTGCCTTCTACCAAATTCGGGAAGGGTCTGTTTGGGACGCTTCGCGACCCTCGGAACCTTCGCGTAACACCTGGTTACTGCCCCTTGTGTCGAGCCTATATATAGCCTTGTGTTGTACCCTTGTGACCATTCAATTCAAATCATCTTTTCTGAGCTCGATCCTAGATCCTCACATACAAGCACTTGCGAAGTTGGTGCTTGCACATGCGCTTCCAATCACCTGCAGTTGCAGCGTTGGCAAGCCGCACGAGTGCAGCGTTGGCAAGCCACGCATGTGCAGCATTGGCAGGCCGCCATTCTGTGGCGTTGGCAAGTCACGCACGAGCTACGTGTCAGAATCCCAGTCACTAACCACTGGGATAAAAGGGCTTGTTTGTATAGCGGGTGAGTGCGCCCATAACCCCCCAGGCCGACATGCCTGTAACCCTTCCCTAGGATCATCGGGGATCTCCAGTGGACCTCTGACACCCCCCCGCACTGGGATGCCCGAAGTGCATACACCGGGATTCGAACCCGAGACCTTCGCTCTGATACCATGTCAGAATCCCAGTCACTAACCACTGGGATAAAAGGGCTTGTTTGTATAGCGGGTGAGTGCGCCCATAACCCCCCAGGCCGACATGCCTGTAACCCTTCCCTAGGATCATCGGGGATCTCCAGTGGACCTCTGACACTACGTTGGCAGGTCGACGAGTTTGTCGCGCTGGCAGTCGACCTGCTTGTGCACGAGCAAACATTGCATCTGATGTAGTCAATCTTTTCCATTGCTTGTTCATTATGTATTCTCAACTTTCCTAGTCAAACTCTTGTTTTGCCCTGTGAACGCACAAGTGCTAGAGAACACAGACAGAACTACGATCACCATGTACAACTCGTGCCTACCCTGTGGTCTAGCTCTCACCGTTGTAGATTTTATCTCTGCATCCTCGATTTGGCGCATGAGTTCGTCGAGACGCTCCTGCGTGAACGTCGCAAGCTGGGCGCTGTCGAATGCGGACATTGCTGGGGTGTCGGGCTAGCTCAGTGAGAGCCTCAGTTTTGGTTGGGTGAGCTTACAATAGAGTACACGAGCAACAGTGCTTGGTCGCGGAGGGACGTCCACCCCCTCCAAAATTTGAGATAAATGTGTCAGTGAAGGTGTGGGCGTGGTCCGAAAAGGGTCGTGGCTCAGGATACCAAGTGTTATGAGTGCAATTGAGCGAGCGAGCGAGAATTGCACTACCGAAGCAAAAACAATACATCGAGCGAAAGGAATGAGCGAAGATTATACAGCGACTCTACCGTGGTAACGGTAACGCGAGAAATTGGGGTGTGCTACGTGCCTAGCACTGAGGTTAGGAAATGGCGAGGGAGGTTCGGAGCGTGGGTTACCAATCGAACGGTGTGGTTAGGTCTCTTCGTGAACAGTGGCGGGAACAATGACCGAGGCGAGTGTCGCAAGTGGTAACGGTGCACTATTGGGGACTGTAGGCGCTAACAGTTGTGTACGTGGTAAGCAGGGGCGCGAAGTGAGGAAAAGGATTTTCCTGACGTAAACCCTTTTAAGAAAAAGGTTTCACCTTACATCCCCCAACTACACTCAATCAGAGTGTGCTCCCACCTGTGGCCTGAAGTTATCAATCAAAGCGCCCTCCAGCAGAACCCTGAGCTCAAACCGTGCCAGCGAACCAGCCTGCCCAGCCAAGCCGCTCGCTGCCGCTGCACCCCACGAGCTTCTTCCGAGCCTCAGCTCCGGTCCGAGTGAGCTCTGACCCCTGTCCGACTTTGCTTGGGTGCGGTTAGGGTTTCGACTCTCGGTCCGCCATGCCTCCCGCTTCCTGCCTCTCATCCTCCAGCAACACTCTGCCTGGCAGGCACTTGTGTCCCATAATTGACATCTCTAATCTCAAACTCGATTCACCCTTATCCGTGAGCCATTTTCACGGTCTAAACTTGAATAAGCATGGGCTAGGGAAGCGCGCTGCGATGCAGGGATTCCCGGCGCATGTTCGCGAATGCAGTGAAGGTGTCGGGCAACGCGGGCACGAGGTGCGGTTAGGGTTTCGTCTCTCGGACCCGATGCGTGTGCGGGCGGTCCTCGGACTCCGGGCACGATCTTCGATTCCGAGTTGCTTCGTCTGACGCTTGAGCCGCGCATGCTCTTAGCTGCGACCTTCGCTAGAGCACCATCGCCTCTTGCGCATCGCTTCGCGGGCAGTCGCTGTCGCAGCAGCGGCATCAGCAGCAGCAGCGGCAGCTCGTCGCGTCGCGTGTCGTCTGCGCCAGCCGTCCGCCATGGCCTCCTCCTCCAGCGTCCTCGAATCCGTAAGTTCCGCCGCCGCTGCTTCTCTCGCGCGCCCGTGAACCCTGTCGCGCCATATTTTGCTCGCGATTCTTTGCGCTGGTTTATCGCGCACTCTCGTGTCGCCGCCGCGCGAACCATCTCACACGGCCGTCTTGCGTCCATCCCGCTCATCCCGCGCGCCCCTCTCGCCGCCTTGTCGCCTCCTCCACATGCGCCCCACGCCGCCCCCCGTTCCACCCCACGTTCCGATCTGCTCTCGCCTTTTCCCATCTTGCCTCGTTCCCTCGCGGCGCTCGCGACGGGAATCGAAGCAATTGTGGCTCCATTAGCATGCGACGGGACGTCGCGCCATTGCTCGGCGGCTTGCGCCACTGCAAATGACTCATCTCTACCCAATTGATTCCCGCACGATCGTGTTTCGTTCTCCGCATAGCACGGTCGCATGGTCGACATGCTGTGTCTCTCTCGCATCCGCATAGCACTCTCAGTTGCGCAATCGCCCACGCGCAAAGCGTCACTCTTTAGATCCCCGTCTCTATAGATGCGCGAATGCGCGGCTCCCTGGTCTACGCGCAACTCCCCTGTCGAGATTTGCGGGGAAACCTTGTAATCTCGCGCGCTCTCGCGGCGCACCCACTCCCCGTGTCGCCGCACCGTATGCCGCCGCCACGAGTCGCCATGTCCGCGTCGGCACAGCCCGCCCCCTGCTCCCTGCGCTTTCGCGCACTGCAGCATGCGGAGGCGCGAGGAGATGTAACGCGCGCAATTACATGCGGCGCGCACGTCCGTTCCGATCCAAGCTTCCCTTCATTACGTTGCGCAAACGGGCTGCCGGTTCCCCCGTGCGCCCGTGCCCCTTCCTTCCCCCCACCCCCCCTTCCGCCCCCCTTGCGCCCTGTGCCCCCGTGCCCCGTGCGGCGTGCGCCGTGCCGCGCAGGACGACTTCATGGGGCGGCTGACGGCGGCGCTGGGCGATCTGCAGCACCGCTTCCAGGGCTCCGTCACCAACGTCTCGCTAGGTCCGCTCCCGCGCCCGCGCCCGCCTCCCCGCCCGCCTCCCCGCCCGCCTCCCCGCCCCTCCGCCGATCCCCTTCTCCCCGCAGCCCCGCACTCCCGCTCTCCCGCTATTTTCCACTCTGTTCTGTTCTGTTCCTCGTCTCTATCGTCCCCCGCTTGCCCCCGCTCCGCGCGCGTCTGTGCACGATCTCCAGTGCGCGCAAGGCCGCGTTGGAGGAAGTCACTGCGTGCGCTGCGCACAATCCATGTTAAGTGCTTAATGTCATTTCGCTTTAACCGCATCTGCTCGCCGTGTTCGCGTGCGCGGGTGCGCGCGTCCGCGTGTGCGCGCGTGCGCCGTGCGCCCGTGCTGTGCGTGCGTGCGTGGCAGGTCCGCTGTACGGCGAGTACGGCACGTTCCTCCCCACGCACGTCACGTCGTCCGGGGCTGCTGCGGCGCCCTCCGCGCGAGACGCACCCCGCAGCGGTGGGGGGACAGCGGCAGGAGCAGGCGGAGCCGGGGGGGGAGCTGGTAATCCAGGCGCGGGGGGGGCGGGGGCGGCGGGAGGGGCGGGGGCGGCAGGAGGCGGCGAGGACGGCGGGAAGGACGGCGCGGGGGGCGGGCGGGCGGACGGAGGCGCGGAGGCGGGCGATGGCGGGCAGTCCGCGCGCAGCGAGGGCGACTGCATGCAGGTGCTGCGCTCGCCGCCCCTCTCGCGCTCGCTCGATTGTTCGCCTTTTGCCATGCCGCTCTCTTCCTCCCCCCTACCCCATCCCCCCTCCCTCGTCCCTTCTTCCCCCCGCTCTCCCTCTTTCCCGTCCTTTTCGTTGGCCCCCCAACCCCTCCCCCTTCCCCCCCTCTCCATTCCGCTGATTCTTGTGCAATACGCGCGCATGTCACGCACCCCCACGCCCCAACCCCACGGGCCCCACCCCCCCGTTCCCCGCCCCCCGTGCCTCCGTCCCGGCTTGCGCGCGCGCGCAGGTCATTCCGCTGCTGGAGGCGGACATGGGCCCCACGGGCATGCTGGCAGTGGCGCGCAGCAGCGTCCCCGCCGCCATCCCCGGGCCTTCCGCCGCGTGGCTCCGCGAGCAGCAGAGTCACAGCCACGCGCACGCACCAGCACCACCACCACCACCACCACCACAGCCACTCCGCGGACGCCGCCGACGGCGCGGAAGGGGCGGACGGGCGCGCGGGGAGCGGCGGGACGGGTCAGGCGGGGGGACGGGAGCGGGGACTCAGGGGAGGGCGAGGAGGAGGGGATGCAGGAGGTGCGGCGTGGGGGCGCGGGCGCCAGGGAGCAGGACGGGCGGAAGGGGGAGAAGACGGGGGGAAGTGGGAAGGGGAAGGGGAAGGGGCGGGGGGAAGGGGAGCGTGCGGTCAGTGAAAATCAAGCTGGGCGGGCGGGCCGTGGCGCGGGAGGGCGCGGGCAATGGCGCGGCGGGGGGAGGAGGAGGCAGCAGTCCGGGCAGGAGCGGGGGGGCGAGTGGGGCGACGAGAAGCGGAGGCGGCGGGGGCGAGGGCGAGAGGAGGGCGTGGCAGGGCGGGCGAGGAGCGAGGCGTGGGACATGAGTCTGGATGACATTCATGGGGTGAGTCTGAGTTATGACTGTTAGAGTCTCAATGCGCGCCCTGCTCGTCCACCCTCTCACCGCCTCGCCCTCCCTCCCACCCAACATTGCCTTGTCACCGTGCGCCTCGCATTCTCTCCATCCCACTGCCTCACGTACCTAACTTAACCCCCCCCCTTCCTTCCCCCCGTCCTCCCTCCGTGTGCCCTCCCTTGCCCCACCCCCACCGTTGCGCATGTGTGTGCGTGTGTGCGTGTGTGCGTGTGTGCGTGTGTGCGTGCATGGCAGCTGCTGACGGCGCACGTGGCTGTGAAGCTGCTCTCGCCGCTCGCCTCGCTCCTCACGCCGCCGCCCCACCAACCTTCCGTCTTCCCGCCCCCCCTCTCGCCCCCTCCGCTCAACAATGTGCGCTCTGCTCCGCCCCCCCCCGCGCGCGCCAACGGCGTGCATGCGCCAGGGCGCGCGGATGCGCAGGCAGGGGCGGAGGGGAAGGGGAAGAGGGACGCAGGGCATACCGGGTCCGCGCAGGGCGTGGGCGCGGGGAGGGACGAGGGGCGGAGGGGGGACGATGGGCGGAGGGGGGACGATGGGCGGAGGGGGGACGAGGGGCGGAAGGGGGACGAGGGGGCAAGGTACAGGCAGTGGCGGCTGTCCCCCACAGGTGCAGCGCAGCAAGCGCAAGGGCGGGGGGGTAGCGGAGGCAGTGGCAGTGGCAGCGGCGTGAGGGGGTCCGTGTCTCCCCCCCCTCGAAGCCGCCTCGCTTCCCGCTCTGCTAGCCCTGCGTCCCGCGCCAGGCTAGGCACGCCGGACGGCGCGGGGTACAGCCCTGGGTTACCCGCGAAAAAAGAGGGCGGTGGCGGGGTTTCTGGGCGGAAGGCAGGCGGAGGCAGCGGGGGAAAGGAGAGGGGGCTGGAGGAGGAGGGTGGCGCAGGGGGGAAGGACGGGAAGGGCGCACGGGAGGGCGGGGATAAAGTGGTGGAGGTGAGGAGTGAAGGGGGCAAGAAGCGGGGGAAGGGGGATGCGGCCCAGGGGAAGGGCGGAGGGGCGGACGCACAGGGGGGGCGGCCAGGCGCAGGGGCGCGGGAGGGCGGTGGCGCCTGGGCGGGCGGCAGCAAGGATGGCGCGCGGGGGAAGGCGCAGGGGGGGGAGCAGGGGGAGGCGAGGGCGGAGAGGGGGGTGGTGGGTGCGGGAGAGAAAGAGGGCGAGCGGGCGGTGGTGGGTGGTGGAGGAGAGGTGCGAGAGGGGAAGGAGAATGGCGCGTGGGGCAATGGTGTTCCCAGTGGGTCTGGATCAGAGGAGGCGGGCGGGGAGAGGTGGAGAGAGAAGGAGGGCGCGAGGTGGCGGGGTGAGGGGAGGGAGAGGGGGAGGGGCAAGGAGCGGGGTGGGGAAGAGGGGAACGGGGAGGCGGGGAGGGAAGAGGGAACGAGTGATGGTGGCAAGGCGAGGGAGGGAGGGAGGGAGAAGAAGCAGCGGAAGCAGGGGAGGGAGGAGAGGGATGGTGAGGGGCAGGGAGACGCAGCGAGGGGTGGTGAGAAGCGAGGTGGGGAGAAGGAGGCAAGGCGGCGGGGGGACGGGGAGGGTGAGAAGGAGGGCGAGAGGGATGGCAGCAGGAGGGGTACACAGGGTGGGATGAACAGCGCGAGGGGGGGGGCGGCGAGAGAGGCAGGGAGGGCGCGGAGGAAGGGGAGGATGCTGTAGAGGGGGAGAGACGAACGGGGGAGGCAGCAGGGAGTGGCATGTCGCGTGTGCTATCACTGGCGGAAGGCGAAGCAGCGCTGCGCAATGGCCTGGTGGCGGGCGGCTCTGGGGGGAGGGGCGTGGGGAAGAAAGCACCCAAAGGGGCTGCTGCTGTGGATACAAGCCGAGGGGGCGGGGCGGGCGGGGTGGAGGGCATTGAGGAAGGGCGAGGGCGGGGGAAGCCGGAGGGGGCGTGGGAGGAGGGCGGGAGAGGGGGCAAGGTGGGGGGGGCGGGGGGTTCGAAGAAGCGAGCGCGGGAGGAGTGGGACGGGGAAGGGCAGGAGGGCGATGGTATGGGTGGGCTGCCCCATGCTGCCAGCACAGGGGGACGCGCGGCAGGCGCAGGCAAGGAGAGGACGGGGAAAGGCATCCGGGAAGGGAAGAAGGACCGTGGAAAGCAGTGGGGGGGAAGGCGGGGAAAGGCGAGCAGGGAGCGGCGCGGGAGAGAGGTGCTGCAGGGGATGGCTCCGTCCCTGCTGCTGCTGCTCCTGCTGCTGCTGCTGCCGCCGCGCCTGCACTGCCCCTGGCTGCTGCAGAAGGGGGCGGGGCGGAGCAGCTGAAGGACGACTGGGTGGGGTGCGAGGCGTGTGGCATGTGGCGCCTGCTGCCGCCCTCCATCCAGCCCTCGTCGCTGCCAGACGAGTGGTACTGCCACATGAACACATGGACGTGAGTGCACTGCCTCCCACACTCCCCATGCCACTACTGCTCTCTTACCCTCCCTCCTCCTCGCCCCTACCTGATTCCCCCCTGCATGCCCCCATTCCCAGCTCTGCACCTCCTCCACGTTGTGAGAGACTGTCACTTCATCCACATTCTGCTCTGCCCTTGCCTCGGCCTTTTTTTTTTTTCCCGCAGCATTCTCATTCTCTCCCCTTCCCTCTCTTCCTCCCCCCCTCCCCTCTTTCCTCTCCCCTCTCCTCTCTTTCCTCCCCACTCTCCCTTCTTTCCTCTCCCCTCTCCTCTCTTTCCTCCCCACTCTCCCTTCTTTTTCCTTCCCGCTCCCTGCTCTCCCCTCTCCCGTCTTCCCTCGCCCCTCTACCCTCGCCCTCTACCCTCGCCCCTCGCCTCTCATGGCGGCCCGTCAACAGGCCCGAGTTAGCGCAGTGCGATGTGCCCGAGTATCGCACATCAGCAGCAGTCTACTACTCGCTCGGCCTGCCCTTCCCCACGCACCTCCTCCCCCCAGGCGCCACTCTCCCCCCTCCGCCGCCCTCTGTGGTCGCTGCCATGCAGGCAGCTGCTGCTGCCGCCGCCGCTGCTGCTGCTGGCGGTGGTGCCGCCGCCGCTGCTGCTCCGGGTGGTTCTGTTGGTGGTGGTGGTGCGGCGGTGGGGGGGATGCGGGCGGGAAAGGAGGGAAGGCGCCGAAGCTTGGAAGGTCAGAGGAGTAAGAGGAGCGTGGGGCAGGTGCAAGTTGGGGGGAAGAAAGACAAGGGGGGTGAGAAGGAGTGGAAGAAGGGAAGGGGGAAGGGGAGAGGGGAGGATGACGATGAGTGGATGCAAGGAAAAAAGGGGTGGGGCAGGGAGGAGAAGAAAAGGCAGGTGGAGGGAGAGGTGCGAGAGGAGAGGAGGGAGGGAGAGAGCGGATCGGAGAGAAAAGCGGAGGAGGCGAGATAGCAGTGAGGATGGCCGTAGCTTTGCTGCGGCTGCTGCTGCCGCCGGTGGTGGTGCTGCTGCTGGTGTTGCTGCTGGTGCTGCTGCTGGTGATGGTGGTGTGGCGGGCGAAGGTGGTGTTGATGGGGGTCGGGTTGACTGGGACCGAGATATAGAGGAGATGGAGCGAGAACGAGAAAGGAGAGAGAACGAGAAAGAGAGAGGGAACGAGAGAGGGAGAGAGAGAAGGAGAGGGAGCGAGAGAGGGAGAAAGAGGGGGAGAGGGAGAGTGAACGGGAGAGAGAAAGGAGCGTGAGGAAGGGAGGTTGAGGGAGCGGGGGCGGCGTGAAGGGTTGGCAGGCGAAGCAGGGGCGGGCGGGGGAATGGAGAGAGTTTGGGGAAGGGTGGCGACGAGAGAGTGGGTAAGGATGCAGAGGGTCCCGTAGACAGCAGGGCAGGCAGGCATGGCCGCGTGTGCAGAGAGGGCCGGGATGGGAGGGATGGGAGGGATTGGAGAGAGGGGAGAGAGGGGAGGGATGCGAGGGATGGGAGGGATGGGAGGGAAGGGAGGGAGGGACGCGATTGGAAGGGCAAGGAGCGGAGAGAGAGTGAGGAAGGTGGTAGGGAGGTGGGGAAGGCGAAGCAGGAGGGTGGCGTGGAGGAGCGAGGGCGAGGTGAGAGAAAGCGAGACGCGGGTGAGTGGCAAGCAGGGGCGGAGGTAGGGAAGAGGGATGCGAGCAGGAGAGACGGTTGGGGGAGTGAGAGGAAGGGCGGGGACAGTGGCAAGGCAGGAGGCGAGGAGAGGGGAGCAAAGGCGGAGAAGCGGGAGGAGGAGGGCGCAGAGCAGGGCGCAGGCACGGGGGTGATGGTGGGTGGTCGCGAGGCTGCAGGGGTGGGCGTGAAACAGGAGGTGGGGGGCGGCAGTGGTGGGGGGGTAGTGGGGTTGGTGGGGGTGTTGGTGGTGGTGCTGGTGGTGGTGCTGGTGGTGGTGCTGGTGGTGGTGGTGGTGCTGCTGGCGGTGCTGGGAAGCAGTCGCCGCGGTCGCCAGCAGGTATGGGCGTGCAGGGAAGGCCTGCCATCAGCATCCTCACCGCCTCCTCTTCTGCAGCGCCTGCTGTGCCCGTGCCTGGGCGGATAGGAGGCTGGGAGAAGCAGGAGAAGGAAGAGAAGCAGGAGAGGCAGGAAAAGCAGGAGAAGGCAGAGAAGCAGGTGTGGCAGGAGAAACAGGAGAAGCAGGAAAGGCAGGAGAGGCAGGAGAAGTTAGCAGGGAATGGGAATGCAGCGGACGCAGTGCACGCTGTGCTCCCCGTGGCCCCCGCACAGGCGTGGCCGAGCGACAAGGACAAGGCCACGCAGGGACAGCCTTCCCCGCCCCTGCCTGCTGCAGGTGCACAGGCAGAGTCAGCAGGGGGGGCAGTGGGTGCAGCAGTGGGGGCAGGCGGTGCAGGTGGTGCAGTGGTTGCAGTCGGTGCAGGCGGTGCAGTGGAGGGCGAGGAGGAAGCGCAGCAGGAGGTGGAAATGGATGTGGATGACGGGCAGGACGAGCGTGTCGTCGCCTCGCTCTCCCGCCCCTTGCCCCACGCCCACTGGCCCGCCGCACCCCCCCGCCTCCGCCCTCACTCCCTCCGCCCCCCTCGCTCTTCCCCCTGGCTGCCCCTGCTGCAGCGCCAGCACAGCCCGGGGCGGAGGGGAGAGCAGTGGGGGCGCGGGAGGGCAAGGAGGAAGGGGGGGGAGCAGCGGTGGGTGAGGGTGCAAGTGCAAGCCAGCCCAGTGCGTGGGCAGGTGCTCGGGGCGCACCCGCTGCTGCCCCGTCCCCTACTGCCCTCTCTGCGCCGGCCCCATCTGCCACTCCTGCTCCTGCCGCGCCTCTTGCCTCTGCTGCTGCTTCCCAGGCTGCTCCTCCTGTGTCTCCCCTGCCCGCGCCTTCCGGTGCAGGTGCAGCTGCAGCAGCAGCAGCAGCAGCAGCGACAGCAGCAGCAGTGGACGGGGCAGTAGACGTGCCCACAGCACCCGCTGGAGACGCCATCACACCAGCACCAGCGCTCTCGTCGCTCCCCACACCTGCTGCTGCTGCTTCTTCCACCGCTGCTGCTGCTCCCCGCTGCTGCCCCTACTGCTGTCCCCACGGCAGCAACAGGCCTGGCAGTCATAGGCCTTGCTCCCGCCACACTCCCCCCACCTCCCCCCCGCCCCCCGGGGGCCCTCCTGCCGGCGCGGCAGTGCTGGCTTCTTCCACTGCCGCCCCGCCCCTGCCGCCCGACGCCCCACCTGCCAGACCCAGCCGCCCAGCGCCGCCCAGCAGGCAGAAAGTGGGGTGGCGGGGGTCGTCCAGTAGCACGAGCAGCACAACTAGCTCGACAAGCTCGGGAACAGGATCGTCTGATACGAGCTCTTCCTCCTCTAGTCGCAGCAAGCCCTCGCACTCGCCCCTGCACTCCACACTCTCCTCCTCCCCCTCCCGCTCAGGGCCCCCCCGGTCGTCCTCTCTGCGCGCCCGTGGGGGGCGGAACGGGGAGGGGCGCGGGGGGCGCAGCAGGGGCAACGGCAGGTCGCCTGAGGGGAGGGGGGGAGGGGGGGGAAGGGGGAGAGAGGGAGCGGAAGGAGAGGGCGCGCGGGGGTGGGGTGGGGGGTATAGAGAGGACGGGGGGAGAGGAGTGGGGGGAGAAGCAAGGAAAGGGAAGGGGGCGGGAGCAGAGGGAGGGGAGAGGGGCGGGAGGGAGGAGTCGGCGCAAGGAAGAGGGAGAGGGGAGGAGAGAGGAGGGAGGTCTAGTAGGGAAGGGGAGGGAGGGGGTAGGGACAGGGATGGGGCGGGAGGGAGTGTGGGTGGGGGTGGAAAGAATGTACTCGCCTTCCCAGGAGAGGGGCGAGCGGGAGAAAGGGCGGGACGGGTGGGGGGGTCGCAGATACAGCAGTGGGGATAGGGAGAAGGAACGGGGCAAGGAGAGGGATTGGGCTAGGGAGCGGGATGGAGATGGGGGGAGGTACGATAGGAGGGGGAAGGATGACGGAGGGATGAGAGGGGAAGCAGGCGGGACAAGGATTGGGACGGGGGAGGAGCGTGAGCGTGACCGGGAGTGGGATGACCGGGGGCAGGGGAAGTCTAGAGACAGAGACAGGGACAGGGACCGGGACAGGGATTGGGAGAGAGATAGGGATAGGGACCGTGATAGGGACAGAGACAGGGACAGGGATAGGGACCGGGATCGGGATAGGGACAGGGATAGGGAGCGAGAGAGGGAGCGGGGAAGAGGGGGGCGGGGAGTTGGAGAGAGACAGGAGGAGGGAGAGGACGTTTGGTGGGTCTCGAGGTGCCTTCCCTGGGTCAGCTTCATGGGCTGCTGAGAAAGACGCTATCGATGGCCCTGCTGCTGCCACACCCGCCTCGCTCCCTCTTGTTTCCCCTACTGGCGTCCCTGCTGCCGCCGCTGCTGCGGCAGGTGATGTGGCCCCTTCAGTGAGTGCTGCTGTGTGCCCGCTGCAGGTAGCAGTGAGGGCGCGACAGCAGGAGGGGTGCAGGAGGGCACGCCACTCCCTCCCACCGCTCACCACCTGGGGGTCTTGTCACCTGCGCTTGCTGCCCCTGTGCCCGCTGCTTCTGCCAGCGCTGCTGCTCCTGCCCGCTAGCCCACCACAGCATGCTGCCACAGACGCTGCCAAAAAAGACATCACCGGTTGTTGGTGCTGCCACGGGTGCGCCTGTGTTGGCCCCGCTCCCCGCACTGCCACCTCCCGCCCCCGCACCCCCTCCTGCCGCTCCCCCAGGGGGGCCACCGCCTCTCCGCCTTCCCTGCCGCTATCCCCGCCCCTGCCTCCTCCGCACTGACAGGTGTGGGGAGCGCTGGCAGCGGCAGGGGCGAGCAGCAGGAGCAGGGCCACCGGCAGCAACGTATGGGGGCGGTGCAGGCACAGGCAGTGGCACAGCAGCAGGTGCTGCATCCCTGGCAGCACCTGGTGCGAGTTTAGGTGTGGAAGGCCCAGTGGGGCCGGGGGCAGCAGCATTGGGGGAGCACCCATGCACGTGCTCACTCCAGACCGCGCATTGCTGCCCGCCGCACCGCACACTGCGCAGCACACAGACAGAGGGGTCACGGCTGGTGCCGGCGTTACAGCACCAGGGGCAGTGGCAGGAGGGGGCAGTGGCGGGGCGGGTGGGGGGCAGTGGGTGGTGGGGTGCGGCGGTCTATGGTGGCGGCTATGGATGCAAGCAGCAAGAAGGTGGCACGGCAGGAGGCAGTGGATTTGAAACACATGGCGGACAAGGTGCGTGCTCGGCACAGCACC